>JAQFZX010001937.1:0-23637 GCA_034682405.1 Hydroisotoma schaefferi | reverse complement strand
GGGTGAAATTCTTGACCTTTTTTGCTAGGTTCTTCGGGCAGTTTAAGGATGGCAATGGCAGTCACAAAAATCCCATAATGTGTTGTGATTGTGGACAATTTTAACCTGAAAAAGAAAAAAGTTCCGTTTAAAAAAAAAAGTTTTAAGCATAAGTTAGATTTAAAGTTTCAAAATTTTTTATAAAAATGAACCCAAATTCTATAAATCCGCTAGAAATTAATCTACTAACTTTACAACTTTTTAAAAAACCCAACAAATTGCAATTGGAATTGCAAACTTGAGTTTTACGACTTCCGTCGTTTCTAAATTCCCATTTTCGTCTATTCTAAGACGTTTTGGGGGTTTATTCTTGAAAAACTTATGAATAAAGAAGTAAAAGTTGAAGAAGTGGGATGTTTCGGATTTATTTGGTTATATTATTTTTACGTGGGATGAAGGATTCATCAACCTACTTACTTTTTTCTATCTCTCTTCCAACTTCCAATCCAAACTCCCGAGATTTCCTGAATGAAAACGGAGGAATGGAGAGATGGTGGTGGAATGAAAGCGGGTAGATTCGGGGATTACAGGGATTCCTCACAGATTTCTAAACCCTGCCTCCTCCCATCTTGCCAGTCTTCTGTCCGAATCGGAGGACATCCTGTTGCCCAAACAGCCCATTCACTATTTTTTTCTATAGAAGTTCACCTCTCGTCACTCTCAAATAAACTAAACTTTAAACCACTATAGCTTAAAATAATGCAGTCTTTTTGTACCGAAATATAATACGTTTCGTCCACTATAGTCGCGAGTTATTGCCGCCCGCGTTAACTAAGCCGCAGGCTATAGTTTACTTATAAGTTAAACATGCTTTAAAAAATATATTTTTCCCGAAGATTAACCGCGGCTTCATGTCGCGACTTTGTGGTAAAGTATCTAATAATATGCTCCGTGTACAGCCGCATAGCATTTATTTACTTGTTACTATTACTGCTAGCCGCCCGCGTTAATTAAGCCGCAGGCTGCAGTTTACTTACATGTTGAACAGGAGTATTTCTCCCATGTTAAATATGCTTTTAGAAACATTTTTTCCCCGAAGATTAACCGCGGCTATGTGTCGCGACTCTACGGTAGTATTAAAGTATGCTCCGGGTACAGCCACAGCCACAGCATTGCTTGCTACTTGCTTTGCTGCTATTACTGCGCTACGTACGGGGATAGGGTTTGAATGAAGGCTTGCATGCATGTTATAATATTTTTTATAACTTCTGTACTTTACTACAAGTTTGATGGAGTACAGTACAGAATGATAATCTACTTTAGTAGTACCGCTACCAAGGAATAGTACATACAGAAAAAAGGGACACGATGAGCTAGCTAAAAGTTGTGCTATGTAACTGTTTTCACGAAGTAGAAAACTAAGCCAGAATTCAGCATGTTATAGAGGAGGATTTATAGGTTTTAGTTAGTTTTTTTATAAAGTTTTAATAAGTATGACATGAGGAGTAGGCTAGGCTTATGCATGGAATGGATAGATTATAAAAAAATATTGTAAAAATATGACTAGACAAGAGGCAAGTCAAGGGCCAAACGAGTAGTAGTAGTTGTATGCAGGTTTCTAGGCTTCTAAGTTGTGGTTATTTATCATAAGATTTTTGATGTACGTGAAAAGCTTGCTTTATTATGTTCTGCTAAGTTATACATTTATGATTTATTTAGTAAATTAACCATAAATGTATGATAAATAGGATTTACAAGGCGTAATATATGTTAGTTGAAAAGGTTGCATTGTTTTAAAGTCAAATGCCGGCCCCGTTAAGGTTAAACTATGACATTTAACGTAGCTTAACTGTTACTTCTGATCGTGTATGAATCTGACAGTCAGTGTGGGATTTAAAGGAAAAGTGCACAGTAGTTTTAGTTAAGGTTTAGCATAGCATGTATGCATTTTAATTTTAACATGTTTAGACCAAGTTTCATTCACTGTTTCAACGGTACGTACGGTACAATGATAGGGTATCTGTTGATATTTTGTGGCTAATTTAGCAGAGAAGGATTACGGATATACGTACACGCTTTTTGTGAATTAAACCTAGTGGCTTTTTAAGTATCTGTTGGGCAAGACAGGCTCGTTTTTTAGTAGGTTGGGCCATCTAGACTAGTGTGGAAAAGTTTAGCGTTGGATTGAAGATGGGAAAAAGTGTAGAGTTGTTAAGAATTTGGTACTATAGACTGCGTTTCATGCTGGTTGCTTTGTTGTGAAGCATAAGAAAGAAAGCTGTGAGTAAAAATGTAAAGTTACATGCAATGGTAAGCTGGTATGGTAAAACTTACTGACGAATATGCTGGTCTGTCTTCCGTCCTGGATTTCTGTGGAACTCTTGGACAAAAATGTTACGAAAAATGAGTATTGTATGATTTTGTAAAAGTAAAAATTGTAGAAATCAACAGTGACCGTTTGGCACTGTAGTTCTCGGTCGTTAAACATGCTTAAAGCGTAGTAGTAGTCATAATTACTTTTATTTTAACTGGGTTGCTTGGAAAAGGCGGATATCTCTTTATTTATAAGCTTACAGCTTTATTTAAAGGAGTCAGCACTCAGGTTTTACTTAATTACAGCTTACCTTTATAATGCTTAGCTAAAATCGAAACCTAGAGAAGGTATTCATAGTTTGGGGGTGATTAGCTGAAGAATGAATGCTTTTTATATGCATAAAATAAATATCGATGAGATGAATTTGGCGTGTGGCGTTTCGCTTTCAGTGAACGCTATTAAATGGCTTAATAATTTCAGAACTGCGCTCACGGTTTAGTGGTACCTACACCGCTGAGAACTTTCACCAGTACGTGAAGCATGGTATGCATCAGCAATTAAGTTTGGCAGCTTAATTTCGCACAAGTCTTGTTGGTCTTTTAACTTGGAAAATCGGACAATTACACTTCGTCTTTAACAAAAATTTATTGAAACTGATTGAATGGCAAAGTAAGCAGACTTGGAAAAAGATACATGAATAATATATGAGTTCCCCAGAACCAGCAATTAAATGAAGGATGGGCTCTTTCGTTGTCCGTTGTCAGTGTCAGAGCTTTTAGTTAGTCAAAGTAAGTATTAAAACCTGTATTTATATTAATAGCATAGTTCTAGTTACAACTACTAATTAATTTTGTGAATGTGCCTTACCAACTACAGTCACAGTTGCTGTTAGCTGTACCATTTAAAAGAGCTCTAGTTCTTGGTCATAATGGGTTTATTGTGTGTTGTGTATTAAATGGTCTTTCATCGTGGAAAACTCTCTGACCAAGGTGGGACTGCTTCAAAATGAACCTGTAAATCCTGTTTAATGTCTGTACTTCATGTAAAATTGGCTTCAGTTGGCAATAAGTATAAATCTAGATATTTTTATCATTTCACGTGGCCAAAATTTTCGACCATTCCTACAGTGTAAAATTGTAATTCAAATTTAAAGTGAATGGCTGATCATCACGTTCGGTTTCATATGTGATTGTTTCCTTTTTAGGTCTTCTTAGACCAAATCATCACTATTTCATTATCATTATGGTTAACCGCTAGATTTACTCTGTTCTTTAGAGTTCAGCATTTTACATATATTTAAATTAAAAATGATTATGAAATGTACTCGACAGGATTTTCCTACAGGAGTTAATAAATATTTCTACTACTACTCTGTTATTTTTTTAGGTTTTAACATTATTAAAACACAGAAATTATAAACACCTTGTATGTCAAAAGAATAATATAGAACAGTTTGATGTAAAAGTATCTATCAAATACATTATGATACAAGGTTCACATGCCAAGTCAAGGAAGAACGTGAAAGATAGATATAAATATGACGCATAGGTGAAATTTTTGCCGATTTCGAAAAATCATATTATTGACTCACATTCCTGAGTGGGATTCAACTATGCACGCTTTCAGGTCCTACATGAAATCAAAAACGGCCAGACTTAAAGGAATCATCAAATTTAATCGTTTATTTCTTGTTTCTAGCTTTTTATTAATATATTATGATGTCGAAACAAACCAGCTATCGATCCCCTCTCGATGCGATTGCTTAATAAAATGACATTTTAAAGAAAAACCTCTCCCATTCCAAGGTAGTTTAGTGACTTTTCATCGCTTCATCATTCCTCTAAAAGAGCTTATATAAAATCGCTACCAGTACTTTTATGAGTGAGAATATTTGTTGTATTCTTAAACGAATAGAATTAGCTGACAACTTTTAGGATACCTTATTTTTTTGAGCCAGCGATTGCCCAATATATCATGAATAAAAAGTGTCCTGCATATACATAACTGTAACTCTGGTTTGGCAAACTTTGTGAAGAATATCTTTCTTTCTTTTGTCACATTAAAGCTACTTAATTTTACCCGTATCAGTAGCTGTCATCTACTGCTTTAGCCTCAGCCCACCTAGTGTATAGGAAAGTTAACTAAACGTTGGATTCTTGACGACAAAGTAAATAGTAACCCTAAGCCTTTCAAAATATCATGAACTAAGGGAGCTTGGGAACAACACAACAGAATAAGTTGTCGGGAGCAAAAACTCGTTGGATAAAGGAAAAAGAACCCTCGAGACTTTTTATAGAAAGAGGAACATCGCAACATTAAACTGGATTCTGAAGACTGCATACGACTTAACGGGGTGGAAGAGTATCATGCTAGTTAAAGGAACTGTACTATATGCGCAAACCTTAAGCTTCAAGTTTCTCTATTCGAATCGAATACTATTTCCGTGGAAGTTCGAGTTAGTTGTATGGAAAGCAAGAGGGTAAAAAACGGGAATAAATCCACCGGTCGTTCCAACCTACCAGTTGTATTCTCTTTTGGAGAGTTGGACTGGAAACACCCGGAGATTGACTCTGGTCATTGTAAACGGCAAACGCACACGGTTGCTTTTCAAGATACGGAACATCGCTCTTTCAAAGACTCTGATCAGAATCTAACCGTTCTGGATAGCTGCAACGATACTTTAGAACAGAACGAATGAGACGAGAAAGATTTATTCCTGCTTATTATTGTCTACTGGGGTTAAGCTTGATTGGAAATTGGGGCAAGACGTTTTACAAAACATATAAGCCCTAAACTTGTCTCAAAGTTGTTTTGGTGAAAATATACTTTTAATGGGCAGACGGTGAAACATTTATTGGTCTTAAAGCAAGTATCAAATTGTAGAAAATTACTTTTAGTGCAGACATTTTGTGAAATTTGTAGTAAAAGTTCAAACTGGTTGAAACTTGTAGTGCAAGCGGTATTTAAAGTCGTATGTAATTCGGCTTTATAATTTTCTGAAAATGTGTCTCCTCATATTGTTATTTAGAAGTTTATGAATAGAATACGGTGGGATGGATTTCTGTTTTCAAACTTTGAACAGGACCTTAATACTAATCGTGTGATGAATCGTGGTCTTGAAGTCCTGAATCGTAACTAGGAAGTCCAGGGCTTGGACTAAACATTTTTTATCCTGATTCATAGCTTCAGACGAACTTCGTGAACTTCGTCTACCCTCACCAGTACGAAAAAAGAGTAGTTATAAATGCAAAGGTATTAAAGAGCAGTAAAATACGTGCATACAACAATAGTAAAATAACTATAAACCTAAAGTACGGAGGTGAAGTGACTTTTTCTGAAAATTGACAATGACAAATACACACTTAAATAACGTCAACGCATAGTAAAAATAGGGAAGAGTTGAATGTGTGAATGTGACATAAAGTTGAAATGTGGTCCAGGAACAGGCTACGTCGGACGGACGTGACGTGAGAACTATTGCCAAAAGAACTACTACATAGACCAAATTCCAAAATATACAGAGTCCAAGACCCGTAAGTCGGTCACGGAAAGCATTGCGACTTTTAACAATCTTAAATCCCTGTCTACATTGAAGCACTCTGAGAGGGCTTAAATCTCTTTAGTATTCTTATGAACAGCTACAAAAGTTGCAAAATAAGATAACAAAATAAAATTGGATCTAGAACGTTAAATAACCTGTTCGTTGAAAGTACATCTCTGCCAATCTCCAAATAGTCATATCCATATAACCCTGATGTTGACATGCTTATTTCATCTCCATCGCAAAAACGCATCTAAGGTGTCTATGAACTCATTTAGTGGAATAGAATGAAAAGAAAAACAATGGTGTTGGCCGGGCTTCATTGGTTCATTTTGATCTTTTGTAAGTCAACATACTAGATACTGTATCTTTATTTATCCTATAAATTTAACATTTTGTAGAACCACCTCCAGCGCTGGAGCATACTATCCTTCACAAAAATTAACTGCAAACTTGCTCAAGAAAAGCAGTCTAGCGCTAGCCCTTGTTTAATCTCTTACAGATGCTCTATCTTAAGGATAGAGATTCCTATTAGTTTTCTAGTATTACTATAGAATATTCCAGTGTTAATAAATACTTTCACCAACTATGTGTGGCTTTCTTGAGGCATATTTAAATTTAATACGTCTCAGCTTTCTTCAAAATTAACTATCCGCATCCTGTGCCGTACAACAAAGACAAAGTAACTTCCTTCCAGCCTTCTTTACTCAATTTCTTTAACAAGATGTATGAGATTTCGTAGCGATACATTGGAGCTAATATAAACTGCTAAAACAAGGGCTCACTCTTTATACGATTATCTTGGAGTAATCTTGGGTGGTACACAGCTATATGTTGAGTTTAATAATAAAGTAACCGACCATAAACATGAAGCAGTACGTAGACGGACATCGTGTCAGGAGAATAGAAGATTTGACTCCTTTGTTGTGTCAGATTGCTGGTTGTATGCATGCTGCTGAAATGGCAAATACCTCGGCATTCATTTGTTTCACGACGACAATGTTTCTCCTTCGGGACGTGAAAGTAAACTTGGTATAAATCCTCATAGAACGAACAAGAACGGGGCTTTTACTTTTACTTCAAAGTTAAAATAATCTCTTGTCTGGCACATATGCTACATGCACAGTGAGCTAGCGATCTTTCATGCATTGTTTACGACCACTAAAAATCCCATTTTGCCACAGGGTTGCATTGTCATTGTTCATCCTTATTTTTAAATCCTACCTTTAACTTTTCATCTCCTTATTGTTCCTATTTCTTCATTTTAGTTTTTGCAATCCAAGTTATCCTACTAGCGTAATATTTTCTGGATAAACTCAGCTTATAAAGTCCAAAATAAAATGCTTCTGCCATATTGTTAATCCTGCTCCACCCGAGCTTCAATAATATCTGATCTTTCGCTCATTCATTCCTACGAAGAATGTGTATAGACAGTTGTGTCTTATGTTGTACATTCATTTAGTTCTTCACCCTCCTTTCTATCGTATCATACATTTTTAACGGAAGATTTTTCTTTTTTCTTTTTGTTTGCTTTGCTGCTATCATCCTGCTGTAAGTCTACTCTCTTTGTCATAAAGCCATAAGGTACTACTGCTAAAAGTAACTGTCCCTCTTTGGAAACTGAAAGAAGTTGAAAGAGCCGATGATGAAAGAGAGACAAAGGTTTCTGAAGTCTTGTTATATTTTTTAAAGCGATGAGTTCTCCTCTTTCTTTCTTAGATTTGTCATTCATTCATGCTAGAAATTATTTTTTTCATGTTTTTGCCGAAGGAATGTTTTCTCCACTGCCGGCAGGATTGGTTAGAAAAAAATTGTATTCTATTAAATAATTTAATTTTGTTAGTGTTCTAAACGCAGCTGACAGTAGACGGTGCAATTGCAGTTTCAGACATCCGCTGCAATGCTTTCTCCTTGTAATATATTATCACTCTCCTCTCTAAAAAAACTTTGTTTTTATTTCCTATCGCATTACACGTTAGTTAGTTAGTTATTACATGCAGTTGTACTTTCCTTGAGTTTTTCACTTTCACTTTATTTTGGGTCCCCTTGCCCGGAAAATTGATCAACAAAAGAGGATTAGGCAACGACTTGAGAGACAAAACCGAGACGAGAACTT
Source organism: Hydroisotoma schaefferi (assembly GCA_034682405.1). Taxonomy (NCBI): domain Eukaryota; kingdom Metazoa; phylum Arthropoda; class Collembola; order Entomobryomorpha; family Isotomidae; genus Hydroisotoma; species Hydroisotoma schaefferi. The sequence goes on along the minus strand of JAQFZX010001937.1, from coordinate 15,687 downwards.
TGTAGCAATATAAGCTAAGAGACGGCACAGTTGGGCTTTTCATTCCATCCCATCTTTAGCCTTTTAAGTATCCTAGACAGGCAAAATTTCATAATGTTGTTAGGAGCCGGAGTAGAGCATCTCGTTTGTTTGTAGTGGTTTTTAGAAAACTACTGAAAAAGCATGAGAAAAGGAAGCCAGATTTTCCAGTCCATATGCTACATTCCCATGAAGTTGTACTTATCTACTTTCTACTTATCATATAACGGATGACAACAAAATGAACATGACGGGCTGTGTTATGAAAAAAACTACAGTCTACTCTGTCCCTCCTATTTCAAAAGACTCGAGAAGGAAAGAGGCTTAAAGTTGTTTTGTTTTCTCTTTACTGTTTGATAAATAATCCTACTGCACGGTACTTATTGAAATAGTTGTCAAAAAGGGATAAAATCCGAAACGGGAGACAAAATGTCGAACAGTATTGGCTGTTTCTATGCCTGACAACTTTCACCTTAATCTGTTCATGTTTATTTACTCAAATGAAATAACATTGCTCGCCTTCAGTCAAAAAAACTATCTTAACCTTTGGTCAACTATTGAGCAAAAGACTTAAGGTTCAGACTAAGCCAATGATTAAAAAAGCAAAGCTACTAACTAAGTAATGTATCTCAACGTAACAGGCAATCACATCATAAGAATTGGTAGAATCAAGACAGTCCCAAGACAAAATAAATTATTGAATTAGAATTAACTTTAAGACTGGTTGTTATTTGTTTTGCGACCTGTAGATAAACTGAAGTCTTCGAAAACGAGAAGTCAGTCAGAATGTAGAAAACTACTGCTTCGGGAAAAATACAAAAGCATGGGATCTATTATGTCCAGAAGATTGTAGAGTAGAAAGGTTCTTAGGTTACCGTCTTCTACTAAATCCGTTATCTTCTTAATAAACAAAACAGTTAGTAGCTGTAGCAGTGCTGTCTATTGTGTATAGCTGCGAGTTTCCTAGGGATGGCCAATTATCCTCTTACCAATTTAGGCTTTAATTTCATCAGATACACTAACATTTGAGGAGAAAGTAGATAAAGCCATTAAGTAAACACACATACCTTTAAGTACCTTTGCTTTCTATGCTTTCAAACTTTTGTAAAAAAGTCAAATAAAACTACTAGAGTTTCAAGTCAAGTAAGAAGCTCAAACCCGTAAGGACTACAAAATCTTACAGCTGTGTACTTGAGAGTATAATAAAGAAGTAGCTGAGCAAGTAATAGTGGTAATACAGTTATCTCATTACAGCTTTCTGCTGGTTATAGGGTTTAAAAGGAATACAACTGGGAAATCGATAAGTCAATAAGACAGTAAAAGTCTACCAAGTTAGTATGCATATCAGGGAGATTTGTAAAATCGGCTAGGAACTGCAGCCCCAATAACGTTACCACCATTAACTTTTAGGTCTTCACCTCTTCTCTTCCTTGGTTAAGCAGTTAATTCAGTTTGAAGGTCTAAAACAGCCAAATTATTTCGGTTGACTGAACCCTTCTTTGATTCTAGCTCTTGTGATAAGATAGCAATTAGTTTTCGTCTGTTCTCTGATAACGATACACGTCGAGAAACATACATATCCCTGTCTCATCATGACACTTCGAATACCACCCTGAAAGTACGACGTAGCAAGAAGAAGGCAGAGATTGTTTTGTTGTTAGTTAGTTAGTTTAAGAGGAAGAAAATGCCTATTTCAATCTAGAATCATCTTGTAAATCCGTTCATCTATGTAATTAAACAACAGGGAAGGAATCAACTCACATTTGGTGACAAGAGTCATTTAGTCGTGCCAAAACACATTTATTACCCATTACAACATAGATTCCTTCAACATTTCTTGCAATAGGCAAGCTACAAATAGGAATGTCTTAAAACGCCTGGATGAACCTTTAAATTCACTTGAGTCTTAAGCCGGAGTGAATTCTTAATTGAATAACTTATCTTTAGGAGCTAGTACACTTGTTTGCTTTAGGAATGCGTTCATAACATCCTATGCTGGGCTTCTTCTAGCTAGATCGCTTAAGAAATTTCCTGAGTTTTTATGCACGATGGAGGAGTTGTATAACAACTCTCCTTATCTAGACTTAGTTAGCTATGGTGGTACGCAGATGAGAAATAATGTATCAGATCTTATTACATCTTCCCATGAATTTTAAAAGCCTTCTTGGCTCTCCTCAAGAAGGATAAGTATGTCCGCATAACCAAAATCGCACAAAGGCTTTAATGGATGTAGTGAAAAATAAGTGAACTCATCCGCCCTTTGCACTTTCTTCATCCTTTAAGCTAACATGGCATGATGTTCGGGTGTTAGTATAGGATGGGAATTAGTTTACTCAAGGCCTCCTCTCTTTACTTGTAGATTGCTACGGTTTTCTTAACTCTGCCGAGGGATAATTTACATGGGATAGAGCGCAGAATAAAATAGAGTTGGAAAAAGTAAGAATATAAAGGGCATGGTAGAAAAGTGGCTCTTTAGTTATTCTTAACCTCATTTCTTAAGCTGTACACAGAATGAGATCGGAACAGGAGGGATTGAAAGAGTTAGAAGCGGAAGTAATTGGGTTTCCGAGCATAATTCAACCTCGTTAAATATCACAAGGGGCTAAGGAGAATATCAAATGAAAACAGGGTAATAAATCTACTCTGACTGGAGAACTCGGTTAAGGGAAGGAGACAGCGTGAAATGATACGAATACCTCATGCTTACTCATGATGATACATGGTTTCTACTAAATATACACAGGATACACTGGTTGGAGATAACTTGACTTTTGGTTGGCTACTTTTGCTTTCTTATCTTTGTTATTTTTGCCCTACTATTTACTTTCAAAGTCGAGTCGAGACAGTTTTTGCAGATAGGATAGAAAGACGAGACAGGACACAGGAGATCGAACTAAGTCATCTTTTGTTGTTACTTGCCTTCCAATAGCCAAATTGTGTCAACAAAGATTGTGTTGGTAGAAGTAGAATGGTCAGTGCAGGCAAATTTCACGTTTTAAACATGTGGAGGCCTCCCATTGCCAACTTACAGCGGCTACTGTGCTACTCACCAATGATAAGTCATGGCTTGCATACAAAGCTACAAGTCTTTTACTTCGTTAAAATTTCCAATACAGATGAAGGTGTTCACATTTTACAATGGAAAAGGTCTATTTGCATTCAAAATTAACTGTTACTAGATTAACATTTTTACTGTTTAATTGAAGTTCATTGCTAATCATTGAAAACGCCTATTTCTTCTTTTGAAAAAGTCTAAAATTAACCAAATAAAAAAGTTCTCGATTTGAAGAAAGAAGAGGTAACACTCAGATAGTTTTCTATTTATTTCCTTCATAAAAATCTCATCCTCTCCCTGATTGTATCTCTCCTCTGAATCGATAGTACTAACTAACTGAGATACTTGTACTACTACGCTACGCTAACTAACTAACTGATATACTTGTACAACTACGCTAAGCTAACTAACTAGCTATAAGAGGAGGTTTTAAGGGGAGAGGTCATCTTAATCTGGTCCGTCGTGCAAAGATGTGAAAGCTAATAGTAGGTAAGCCTATCCTTGAGTTAGTCAGCTTAGGCTTAGTTAGCAGTAATAGTTTCCAGTTGCCATTGTGTCAAGGGGGGTTTGAGGATTCCTCTTTTATCCCTACACTCCTGCCCTCCTTGGTCCTCGTTTGTCTAATTTCAACTTGGAGTTCCAAAAGTAATATAACAAAGCATCTGAAGATCTCGGACCAAGAGTGATATTGATATACCATACATACCTTTGCCTCACGTATTGTGGACGAAGATAATATTATAAGCTGTAGATCTTTTTGTAGGGATTTTACTGGTCCGGTTACGAACACTAGTACTGATGCTGGTTTTTCCCCTATTTCCAATCAGATTAGAAGGAATGGTGGACTGAAAAAGGTATTGCATCATGGAGGGTTTTATTGTCCTCATCATCGCTGATTTGGATTTCCGCTCATTTCTTCCTGAAAAACTATTTTCAGCGTCTGTACTTTTTATTATTCGAAAGGCATTATTAGACAAGCTTCAAAAGAGCTTCTACTGCTGAAGATAATTTTTGTGATGTTCTTTTACTTTTCTTTTCCGAAGACTTTCTTCTAAAAGGGGGTGGCGTATAATGTTTGATAATTCAATGTCTTGACGAAGAAGATTGTAAAAGCTTGCTATAATACCCATGATGACATTTTCTTTTGAAAGATTAAAATTGAACAGTTTTTAGCAATGAGACTGTAAGAATACTGTATACTTTCATTGAACCTTTTGATGTTGCAGCTATTACTGTGCATCATAATTTGTGAGTCCTACACGAAATGTTAATTTGTATTTCTAGTAGTTAAAAGCAACACGACTCGTGCTTCATGCATGCAAATGTTTTTTGCATTATGTATCCTTACTTTTTTTATGTTAAGAAACAACAGACAGTAGCTCAAGAGGAAAAGTAATCAATTTCTGGACTTTTTTCTTCAACGTGAATGTTTAAACAGGATTCTTCCTTTGAATCCTTGAAAATTTTCATAAAAAGGAATAGCAGAACTACGTCGTTGAAATAAAATCATTTTTAAGGTTATATAAAGATTATTAATATTCATTTTTAGTCTTGTAACATTAGGTTTAATTATAATGCGAATAAACATCTAAGACAAGCGATACTTTTAAAAATTATATGACTTACTTTTCCGTAACAACTTCGTCCAAAACTAGGTTTTTGAAACGAACCAGAACAAAACTATGTAACCTCACTCAATAGGAAAGTTGGAAACTATATTCAAAGTAAACACAAGTTTAATGAACTGCTCGTTAAAAACTAAAATAAGTACACTGGCTAACTATAAGTACAATACCAACCAACAAGTCAGCAGAAATCAATGAAGCGAATTAAAACGGGAGTTTACGTTTACTTCCTCTAATTGTGTGACTCTTTGCCCTCTATGCTTAGTAAAAATTCATTAATTCTCCGGATATCTGTCAAGTTAATGAGAATTAATTGGCCAAACCTTTCAGCCAGTTTCAATCAAAACAATCAAGAGCGAGCGTTTTGTAGCTCCTATCACCCGGTATAGCACCATGCAAATTTTACTTCCTAATCCCGAATACGACGGTTTTTAGTAGTCCAGTCGAACTAATTTTGTACCGTAACGAATTTGAATGCCTTTTGGATCTCTCCGGTTGTTCATTTACTCTGTATTCAATGAAGCTACAGCCTAAAATACTTTAATGACGTGCCAATTACTAAGTTACCCTGGGAAATGATTCCAAAAGAACGCATACAGGTACCTAGAAAGTATTCTTTATTCTTCTATTTCAGCAAACTATAATCCAGTACCATCATTGCTATACTCATTTCATTTGTTAGCATTTGCTGAGTTTCTTACTTTCCCCGAAATACCTACCAATTTTAGTAGAGGCACCCAAGCGTATACTTTCTGCAGGTAGTTGCATATCAATCTTATGAATTTTCCAAGCCTTCTGTTCAGATGAAAGTACTTTTATTACGATGCAACGAAGCAATAATAATAATAATGTTCCTAAAAGGCAATCCGCTCATTATTGTCATTATGCCTAGAAACTCGACACCTTTCATCATCCTTCTCCATAAAACCATAGCGAAATGAATTAACAGCAATACACATGAATGAACTCTAAATCGGAGAATAAGTTTTCAGGCCATAAAGTTCCACAGAAGTTGATATTAGTCTCGGTTCTATACCATTCCACATTCTTCTTCTGTATTATGTGAACATCAAACATTTGTATTTATTACAGGAGAGAGAGAGAGAAATTACACAAACAAACAAAAGAAGGGGACTTAGGAACTTCAGTTTAGTCGTCGTTATGTTTTTGATTTTGATGATAGGGATAGGATATCATCCATTATGAATTTTTGGGCATATCCGTTCTTTCGATAGGACTTATTGTAATAATGTATATTGGTGAACCGTTTACACAAAACGAAGTGTAGCCCGCATCCTACCCTTATTATTTTTATTTGAATAAAACAAGCAAGCATCATTATAATTCCAACTACAAAACGGCTGCTGCTGCTTTGAACAGTTTTCTATAAATGAATTGTCTTTGTATTGTGCAAGTGAAGTACTGAAATTGCTGTTAGAGTTCAGTCATGTTCTTTACCGTCCCTTTGGCTTGAGCCTTATCATCTCTTTCCATCGCAGAAGATATGAAGTAGCCTGCCTGCAGTGTGAAATATTATTCCTCAGACTGCCAATACTCGACCTCTTATCGCAAGGCGATAAGTAAATTATTATTATTGTAGTTCTATATATTATAGTATATTGTAGTTTTAGTTGCTCAATACTTCTAACTTTGATATGTTATGTGGAATCGTAAGGAAGGGATGTTAGTACTAGTTTATTATTACGAAGTTTGACATAAGCAAGCGTTGGTAAATCTAATGCCGACTTAGCTTTGGCTCAGGACTTCACTCATGGAGAAAAGCCGCTCTTGGTGAATTAAATTCCTATATACACAGCAAACCATTCAGGCTAGCTGTACTCTCTAAAATTAGTCTTTCCAACGCAATGTACAATAGATGATTAGAACAAAGAAAGTGTGGAGAGTACAGGATTGATGAAATGAGAGGAGAGAGAAAGATGTGTATGTGAAATCTCGATTATTCCTTTTTCATTGCTTTTAATGCGCGTTGTTGAGTGTGAAATGAGTCCTGTCTGATCTACTAGATCAATCTTAATCTACTTCCTTCCTTTGTCGCTAACTGCACTTCAGTCATAGTGCTCGTCGCTTGTTTGTGCATGTTAGTATAGCCAGTATAAGTAGCATTAAAACCTCAAATACCCGATGACGAGACAATAGTCAAGCCAGTAAGCAAGCAAGATTGTATCTGCAATTGACTCTAAGTGCAAGTCGCAGTCGTCGTAATATAACGCAACAAAGCTTGACACGAAATAAATATTCTTGTAGTAAATATGTTGGATGGAAAATAATTCGAAATTAAGCTGAAAAGCAAAATCAGTATAACTGAAGCCACCCTCTACCCCCCCAGAAGAGTTTCCATTATTATCCAGACCAATTGTAATCATCCCAGGCTTCCGTCTGCTTTTGGGAAGAAATGGTTTGGAATGAACTTGGAAGTGAGGGATGTGAAATTGACAAATAACTTGAAGTCAGTCAGTCTTAAACTTTGGGTAAATGAGGATAGAAGGAAATTTATGCCAGCTTATAAGCGAAGTACGAGGTATTAACTGTATTCAAATTGGGGTAGGTAGATAATATAATAGTAGAAATATAATGGAAACTATACTTAGGAAAAATACATGCTGGGGTTAGAGAAAGTAAGAACCGTAAGGTTGATTTTCGGATTGGAATCTACTTATCTACAACTGGCTAAAGCCCTGTCCCTGTGTCCCTGTACATTAAAATATGTATGCAGCCAAGTTGATTCCATTTATTGGGTGAAATGAGCTTGAAATTTTATCCGGAGGAAGAAAATGCTTATCATGGCTTGGCTGGTATGTGATGATCATATCATAATACTATTCATAGAGTTGGCAGTTTGTACAAAAACCTACCAACTACCAATATTAACATTGAACCTGCACGTTGCTTGTACAACACTGGGAAATTGACGCTTTCCTTAGGGTTTCATATTCATGTCATGCCTATTTGCACAAACTGCATTTCATTTCCCCAAGTTCCAAACTGACAATAAGAGCGTGGGGAATACACCAACAAGGATGGGAACGGGGAGAGGGTCTGATTTTGATTCACTTTGATACATGACCCGCCCTTGTGTGCCAAACTTTTTGGACATTTTTATATAAACAACAAAGAGGTTTGTTTCTCTAGACTAAGGCATCTTTTACTTTCCACTTCCCTGTCTGTACCTTTGGTGATTTGCCATCGTATGTTGTGATAATAACTACCTATCTTAGGTGGGATTGGTGGGGATCGATGATAAATAGGCAAAAAATCGGGATTGAGTTTGGAATTGAGCCATGACTTGAGCCTGGGCGTCTATCTTACTTTTATTATGCTTTCTTTTTTATTTAGCATACCTTATTTTCTATATACATACTTACAACGTATAATATTAATTGCCTTAACCCTCTGCTCTCCTCGCCTTTGTCAGATCAGATACATTTTTGCAATTAGTATTCTCATGCATCCATTATCCGCGTAGACACCACAAAAGGACATGAGAGAGTTAATTATTATCTAAAATGAAATATTTCTTCATTACCAAAACCATCAACGCAATTGACGATACCGTATTATCTTTGGAATTTCATAAGTTTATCTTAATTCATTCCCTCTCATCATTTATTATTTTCTCATATGTCTGCGAAGTTAAGGTCACCCACGTAGTTCACTTTGTTTTCCTTACATCTGAAAATCGTTCCTTTAAAAGTCGTGTATTTTTCTTCCAGTTAGAAAATATTTGTCCAATACCTAGGATTTTAATGTTAAAGTCGTATCTTGCAAAGTATTAGACTCTTGAATTCCTAATCCTTTCCTTGGTACTAACGATCGTATGGAATGCTAAGTTCATTTCATGGACAGCAACGCCTCTTAATTCAAAACAAATATTGTGGAAGATGGTTAAAGAGCTCTTCGCTCACTAATGCTAATACTTATGTGCGTACGTTGTACGTGGAAGTAAATAAACAAAGCCGAGATGAGTTTTTACGGATGGAGTCTCACATCCGTTGGGTATTTGATCAAAGGTACCATTACTACTACTTTGATAAATAAAAGGGTTGGTGTATCGCCTAGCCCGGTTGTTGTTGTGAGGTCCAATTTGAATATAAATAGTACTAAAAGATCTGACTAATAATACAACGAACGCTAATACCATTGAAGGAAAGTTTGGTTTTGAAAATAATGCATCAACAAACCATAATAACCGTGGTTGAAACGCCTGCAGATGGAAAGGGGCCTTGTGGACTTGCCACGAACAAGTTATTCACATCCAATTTATTTAGCATTCAAGTTGATCACTATTGTAGTACGGTGATGATGGTGATGAGGATTATAATGACTACAAGACCCCTTTGGCTCCTTTCTTGGTTTGTTAGTTGTCCTTATTTTACTCTCTGTCATATGTACACCCTGTTGTATTGACTGTAGTATTTAGTTTTAGGGTTTAAACGGGTATTCAAAGTTATTTTATTTCATACGGTGTGAGATGAATAAAAGGTTGTTGTACTTGATAGGTCCGTACCCTGGAGTCACAAAATAATTCGAGAATGTGTATGTACCATGTGTTTATGCCACTTCTATATATCTTTATTGTAGAGGTTAGCGATCTATCGTGTATGAATGTAGTGCTGGGTGTAGCGTTTACGAGCTCTTCAGACCATAATTCATCTAAAGCTGATTGAAGACCCTCAAATCCTCCATTAGTTTTACATTTGAAGCGTAAACTCATATTTTAGCATGGTGCTTTCAAAGTTGCTCTTCACTGCTCACATGTATGATGAATATTTCTCAGTAATGAAGGGAATTAAAATAGTCGTTGCTTGTTTTGCTTCACTTGTGAGATATGTGATGGGATCATAAGTAGATAGAAATATAAATTTATTGAGATATGAACTTGATTTGCATTCAGTATAAAATAAAATCCAGCTTAAAGGGAATCATCATTTTGATTCAAATTTAAATCCGAATCCACTCCTTCATTTATTCATCCGTCCAACCATGATCGTTACGCTTGATGATGATATCATATTATCTTCATCGCTCGCATCCATACCTAACCCAATGCGTGTCTGGCTTTCTTTGTAATTCCTAGATTCATTTCATAATCTTGTATTTTGTATAGAGCTATCAATATATTGGATCGTACCTTTTTCTAACATTTTACGCATACATTTAAATTACAGCTTTCTTTAGGCCCCACAGGATGTAAATTAAAGACACTACTCTTTCCTGCCATTAACATTTTTGCAATTACTACACACAAGAGATCTTTTATAGCCTTGCCAATTTTTTAATAACTTCCATACACAATCTAAATCAAATCATTGTTATCTTGATTAATATGAATTACCATAATTTAGGAGGATTAAAACTACTTTCGTTCAATTTATTCATAAAAATTAAGCTCTCACAAACACACAACACGTGGCATGGATGAATCTCAATCTCAGCCTTTTTATCTTTAAAACCTACGGATGGAATACTCTGTGCTACTGTCTGAAATAAATATATTTATCTGTCAGTCACACTGCACTTAATTCTGAACAAATCAAAACCAAACTGGGTTCTGTAAGAGAACATATCCAAAAGAGACAGTCCTCATTCATCGTTTTCAAGACGGAAGCGCATCCAGGCCTTCCATTCTATCCGCTCTTTTACATACATTTGCTTACTCTATCTTGGGTGAAGTACACATAAAAGGAACGAGGTCAGCTTAAAAACAAAATTCATCATGATGCCGGGTCGTATGTCATCATCCAGTACATAGAAAAGGGACAGCTGTCTGCCCGTGAAATACATTATCCCTATAATATTTTCCCTTTAGAAAATGCTAAAATTGCATCTTGTTGGTGGGTTCTTCTGTATTACATAGGTTCGTGAGTCTTCAGCCAGTATGCGTGGTAAACTAGCTAGTGATAGAGATACACATTACGCTCTGGTTACTCTGAATTATGTTCGAGCTCGACCGTTGTGTTGCTTTCCTGATGTTGTGCTCTTAAAGCCGGAAAGTTGGCTAACAAGGCGCTTTGGGATTTGCCATGGATGGAGATTTTATAGGATTTTTTTCCCTTCTGAATTTTCGTGACAAAAAGACGCAGTCTGCATCAGAAGCAAAGGGGTTTATTTTATTTTCATTCATTCATTTATTCACTACTCTGCTGGATAGTTTAGTTCTACCTTCAGGCAGAAGTTATATTTTAACTCAGATGTGGATGTGTACCACTAGTACTGCCATATTGTAATGACATGTGCATTGAGAGCCCACTAAATTCATGAATCTGTGCATTAAAAAGCTTCAAGCCGTTTGCAAGCGTATCGAAGTATAAAGATAGTCACACTTCTTTTTGTATGAATTCAATGGACTTAGATTAGAAATAGAAAGAATAACAGTAATTCCAGAGACCCTAATGAATCATGTAAAGTGTTCACAATCATCTGCCACTTAAACGGGCCTTGTAATCAGATTTAAGTTGTCATTGAAGTATTTGCTATAAGAAGGATGTGAATTTGTACCATTAATTAGACCGATTTTTCATACATCACGAACGCTTTCCACCACTTCGATTTCACTTGTCACCGGAAGGAAAAAGGTTGGCACTTCCCCCCTTTGGTTGGTTAAATATGGAGGTGGCCCTCCGGGAAGATTGACGTTGGACGGATTTCCTGTTTACTTTATTGTGTAAAGATTAGCTTCTTGCGACTAGTTCATATGATGAAATATCTGAATTTTATTTTATTTATAAAATAGTAACATACGCTTTATACAACGAGCGGTAATATCATCAGTAGAGGTAGAAGTGGTAGTTGTAAATGGCAATTTTCCACCCTATTACCCTAGCAAATGTCCGATTCGCATGAAACATGTCTTATTGAATTGTATGAAAGTCTCCAAGTTGAAGATATATGGGCCAGCTAATGTGGGTTTTATTTAGTTTAACGCGACTCGGTCGACGGAAGCTTGGTTGGTGGACCACCAGACCAGACCAAGAAGGGTAGGTAATAGTAATAGGCAGGAGTTTGTTGCCAGTAGTACAAAATGTTAGTGGTGGTGACTGCTTGGGAAAACTGCTCTCCGAGGTGAATTATTGCTTTCTCTGAGAAGTGTTGCGTGTTAGCTGTCATCTAGACCAATGACTATTTTGCACTTATGATGGCACACTCAATCAACACCACGGATATGCCCTTACTCTGGGCAAAAAGTACTCAAATAGTTAGATCCAACCACAGTCCAGACTACAGCCTCTGCCTCACATAAGTTTGTGAACTAGTTTATTAACACAAAAATACGAGATATGATCAACCCTCGTTCATATATATCCTCATTAAATTCAGTTTGCTCTCTCTTATTCATCATAATTCTTCCTAGTCTAGAGGCTGAAAAGAAATTTACTTCACTTCTGAAACATCCAATTAAATACATGCATTTTTTCCACCAGCTTCTCCTAAAGCGTTAAGTCATCAAGGGTTACAGACTATGGGCTGTAAAGAAACAACCAATAGTAGGAAAGCTTAAAACTCTCAAACTTCCAAGAACTCTTCAATTTATCGAGGATTTACATGCTTGAATTAAATGTATTCGAGGAAACTTACCTCTTTATTGAAGACGTCCATGACTAAAAGTTGTTGATAGTTTAGTATGAGTTCTTCGAATAGCATATAAGCATTGCACCACACGCAAGTTTAACCCCTTGAAGGTTTTCTTGTTACTGGGCTCCCCAGTTCTTAAACTTTAGTCGTTCGTGCTAATTAGCTGCATGCAAACGACCGATTCTCATCTGAAGTCGATTGAGGTGACTTAATTCCTCATGATTCGTCACTAATATGACTTTTTCTCTGGTATAATTTGAAAGAAAAGTTATTAAATGAATTCGGTATTAAAATTAACGAGTATTCTTCATTAATCCTTTTATGGAATTTCCACAAGTTATAAGAGATGCTGCTCGTAAATACAGTCATGGGTTATAGGGGATCATTACACCAGTTTCCCTTCAGAGTTTCAGAAATACGTTCAACTTTTCGATATCGAGTAAATTTTCCCCAACTTTCCGTTGACGATCCTCGGTCGGTAAGCCGTCTAAAGATGTTAAATCTAGTATATATATGCAGTATACCATTATTAAATGTCTTCTTTTGTGAAGAAGTTTATGACATAATGGAACATACAAGCTAGTACCTCTCGCTTATAATCACTTGAAAGACAGTTATTTCAGCAGGAATGGGGTTTCTCTCTCCAGATTGGCTTACTTTCGAAGATTTACAGAGGAACGGGAGCACTTATAATCAATGGAATGCAACCGGCTTGGAAGAGTTGGGAGTTGCTACTTTTTTGTGTGTGGCTGTAATTCTGTAGATAAAATTGTGCAGTTAGCCAATAAGTTTCCGCCTTGGAATTCTTTAGTGATAGAAGGTGAGGTTTGATAGAATCAATGTATGTATTTGATGGCTGGTAACACTAAGAGTTTCTCTACAAAGGCTAACAATTGGATAAAAAAAAGGGTTGATGAGCCTAATATTTGCTGTATAAACTTCAATTCTTTTTTAAAAAGGAGATAAGAGCTCACAGTCAAGAATAGAGTATTTATACAACTGAAGATTTTGGACACCGAGTATCTTTAAAAGTAAAGTGTAAATCTATGAACCAATGTCCACCATACATTATTTTTTTCTACTACTTCTGTCCAATAGAATCTCTGGAATTTGGGCAACTGCTACCATAAAATAAAAAGATAAAGGAAAGGAAAGCAGACTGAATCGGGTAGAGTGATTGTCAAATTTTAATCTATCGTATCGTCCTCCTATAAATACTCGTCTGTAAGTATCCGTAAAGGAAGATTTAAAACGCTCGAGAAGAGCGGAGAACACTTCTCATGAGATCAGAATTTCTGGTTTATATTCACCTAAACCCTACCGATGATACTTAACATTTATTTCACAGTTAGACATACAATCCGCCTGGCTTAGTGCAGGAATTGTCAACAACGAAATGGCTTGAGTTGTAAAATGTTATCACCCTGCAGAAGAATTCCTGTACTTTGCTTTGCTTCTATGTACATATGCAGGTTTTATTCTCCTGTGATCGGTCCAAATTGAAATGTCCGGAATCGGTGGAGTTAGTGATGATAATACTTTATAAGGTGTTGATGTAAGCATTAAAGGCAGCATAGTAAGTATAAAGTAAATACGTATATAAATTACTATATACTTTATGTAGGTTTACTTTACTCTCCTGCATTCCAGAGTCAAGGTACTTTGTTCTGATGATGGCATTGTGCAACGAAATACAGAAGACTGTTCAACAAATAGAATACTACAGTAAACGGGTGGAAAGTGTCACCAGGGCTTTCCACATATTTCACTCAAGCTTTTAATTTCCCGTGAATACATAGAAAAGCACGGTTCTCCAAAACACCAGAGGGATGTTTTACTTTACCTTGCTTCTGTGTGTTCGTAGACAAAAATAGCAATGCAATAAATTAAACTTGGGGAGGTTCTTATTCACTTGTCTTAATGTTATACAATTCAATAGTAATGCAGTATAGTCTTTCCTCCAGAAAAGACAATGCAACCGTATAATGTAAAATAATACTGCAGAAGGTACACAGCTACATAAAGAGTCAAAGTCAGAGTCAAAAGTAGTAATAGTAAAGGAATGGAAATAGGAAGGAAGGATTGAGATTTTTTTGGCAAACAACTTTTTCAAGGAAGTCCGGTCGTGATTCTTTTACTAACAAACACAAATCTATTTTTTGCTCTGTTGTGACAAGTTAAACTAGTAGGTATTCAACTTGTTTCCTGAAAAATCAATTATTTTGCAGCCTTGCTTATTAATCTTCTTAAGAAAGAAACTGCATTCTCCTGTAGAAGCGAAGCTGTGTCTTCAATAGCTCAAATTCAATCGTTTGCTGCTTTTTATACAACATTTATTTAATGGCTTATTTCCAATTACTATCAAGTTTAGTGATACTTCTTATCCAAGGTTTTACTGCGGAAGATAGGCCCAAACTTATTGATGTTTTCCCTTCCTCACTACTGAAGTTTAGGTTTGTCATATTAACATTACTGAACACATTTTTCTCTTATTTTTATTAGAAAAAGTCTCTAGCTACAAACTCTTGAAAACATGCAGGAAGAAACTGAAAGTTCAAATGAGTGAAACTTTTTTTTATCCCTGTAGATACAATTCAATCTCCACATTTTAAGAGCTAGCTTACGCCATAAAACCCCAAACTATTCAGCCAACCAGTTCCACTACTCGTTGTAATCTTCATACAATCTTTATGAAAAAGGTTGCGTACATACTCCACTATCTTTTCAACTATAGGTACTACTACAATCCATTGAGAATTGGCAAAACTGGAGGAGCAAAAGGGTAAGTTTTATTTCCTTTAGGAAGACCTTTCTCGGAGTCATGACCAGTAAAAAGTATGAAAGGAGTTTTGTTACAAAGTAGCTCTGACTTTTCCTCGAACCACTACTATCACTATCACTGTGGGGCTGCACTTCTCCAGATTTTTTATGTACAAGCTAGTGGAGTATAACTGATAACTCAGCCATCATCCCCGATTTCCTCTCGGAATATTATCAGCATGACCCAAACGAGAAGTCAAGGCTTCTTGAAAACTCTATCTGACTGAACTTTCTCTACAAGTACTTAGGAACTTAGTATCCACTAGTCCAACGGAGTCGTTCTTCCGCTAACAAAATCGTATATCTAAACTCAGTATTATAATCTATGAACTAAACTGTTCGTGAAACTCTGGTCGTAGCCATATTTTACTGTGAATAACGACATGCCGCCTCGCTTACCGTTGGAGACTTTACCATCCCTCTTTCCGCTCATGCTGTGCTTTGTGCCTGTGCAGTTACCTTTCCCTGGCCTTAAACCGACCTAGAACAAACCATCCCAGCTTTCGGCTTAAAGCGCAATGCTAGTACTTTGGTCATACTATTTGGTTATTTATTTAATTTGTTGTTAAAGTTATAAAA
>JAQFZX010001936.1:0-23643 GCA_034682405.1 Hydroisotoma schaefferi | reverse complement strand
CCTGCTCCTGCTCCTGCTCCTGCTCCTGCTCCTGCTCCTGCTCCTGCTCCTGCTCCTAGCCAACGAGGAGACCAATTATATGGAATACTGTATCTGGTTTTTACCATATTTATGTTAATACTCTTCAGGGCCTTCATTTCTGCCTATAAATCCCCGAACTCCGAGACCGAGACCGCAACTCCTTCAACTATTAATTCCTGGGATTCGTTTACAACTTCTTTTCCCACAGATTAAGTAGATTGTCATTAAGTAGTTGATGATTGATAAGGTACATTTACCATACAGATTGATAAGCTAAAACTATTCTGGGAAAGAAACAGTTAGAAATAAAATACTATTTGTTTCTAAAAACGATACTATATAGCTCCTATACCGTTTAGGTTTATTACTTGTGTTCATTCAGCGTAGCTTTAAGAGTAAAGGGCTCAAAAAATTCATTATTAGCTACTATTTGTACGGTGAAAGAAAGTCGTTCCGCGGAGCGCGTTAAGGAAGGAATTTTTATGTCCCAAAAATATGCATGGGTTTCTTCTTCGCAAAAGACAATCCATAAGTGTTCTCCATCTCCTATTGTTCTTTATCATTTCCATTAAATGTCATATCAAATTGTCCTGCAGCTTTTTAAATGGAACTTCCCTCAATAAAAACCCGTCATTAAGTGACAAACAAACTGGAAATCCGACACGATGTTTTAAAACTAATTAAAATAAACTGCCAATACGTCTCTGACTCTCCTCCGTTTAAAAAACAATGCAGCATATTTATTTATATGTAGTAGAATTAATTGCTCAAAATTCATGACAATTCTATTAAAATACTTTCGACATTGACCTGACCTCTGACCTTGACATTGACCTGACCTCGTCATATTTCCTGCAGCCGTTTAGTTTAGTTCAAGTCGAAGCACGCATATAGAAGGATTGACGATAAAGCCTTGCCAGAGCCTCCTAGTTATTAGACTCTGCTACACAAAGATAACGGGGGATTGATTTTTTTGCTGCTGAATAAATGGAATATTGGAATTATTTGAAGTAAGAAAAAGTGTACAAACGTCCGTAAATCAGCTAAAAAAAACGTTCATAATTACTTTTACGCAAATTTGCCGACATTTAATCAGTTTTTTGGTGGATGTAGGCCCTAAAAAATAGTCTAAAAAGCTAAGGAAGGATAAAGCAACGCCTCAATCCGACCGAACCGAAGTTGTCGTCGTGTAGTAAGTCCGGCAGCTCATTTTAACGTTATCTTTAAATGGTTATGTAATGTTATATTGTTGGCCCTGAAATAAACTATTGAACTTGAACTTGAACTTGGCATTCTGTTATGTATTTCCTCCATTATTTCAGGTAAAGATGAAGAAAAGTAAGACGTCAGCGGCCTTATCTTCGGACCCTCCTGGTGGTGCTATTTCCGGTGACCTCGAAGGTCATGCCCTTTCTTCTTTAGGGTTCAAGAGTTCCTCAATTGGAAGTCTTGGTCTGTTTACTTCTTCCACGTGGACAACGGAGGGGATGACAGCTTCTGCAGTGGCACTCACAGGGGCTGCTAGTGGGGGAAAGGTCAAGGTCAAGTCAGTGAAGGATAAAATACTCTCAGCGTCTTCAAATACGCTGAATCGGCTCTTCCGGGGTAAAGCGTTGCCCTCTTGGAGGATGGGGTCAAGTTCCAGTAGTATTCACCTTCAGCAGAACGCAGTGTCAACGAAGCAGCTGGAGGAGACTGACGCTGTTTCGAAACGCCGGTTGTGTATTCCAGAGGGCAAGGAGATTATTACTGGAATGGACGCTGGAGCTGGAAACGCTGCGATCACGATCACCCAATTGAATCGACTTGGACATAGGCGTAGTCGTAGTATTTCTGGGTTCTTTAGTAAACCCAAACCGCATCCGGAAGCAAAGTCATCAAACTCGATATCCAGCAGCGTCAGCGTCGCTTCTTCGTGTTCGAAGGCGGAAGAAGATGGAGGTCGAGATGTCTTCTGCCGTCTTTGCCTTACAAAAGTACGGAAAGATGATACCGTTGAGGTTAAAACATGCACTTGCCGATATTGTCGTGAGGTATGCTGAAGAGATTACGTTTCATAAAACTCTTTTTAACTGGGTTATATTATTATTGGAATTACTTAGGATTAGAATCGGGAATTATAACTGCTCGGTTCGTTAAGAGAAAGGCTTAATTTAATTCGGTATACTGTTTTTATTGATTTATGAACGCTTCGTGGTTTCTTTTTTTCAGTGTTTAACAGCTTATGTCAGTTTTAAAATCCAAGAGGGAGCCGAGGACATTTCGTGCCCGGATGGAAAATGTGGAAAGCTAGGCGATGTAAGCAGTTCCGAGGTCGAGATTCTTGTGCCAAAATTACTGTTTGAAAAATACAGAAAATTCAGACTCCACAGAGGTACATTTTACCATACAAACAACAAGGAAGCAAAGTAAATACTTCTTATTTGTTTGAATAAGTGAATCAACTTGAAACGCTCTTTTATTTATGTAGAAGTTGAAAAAGATGATAATTTATTGTGGTGTCTATCGCCCGGATGTGAAACAATCTGTCGTATAGAAGAAACTACAAACTCGGATGCGGCTGATAAGATATCTTTGATAATCAACTGTAAAACCTGTAGACAGAGTTTTTGCGCAGAATGCAAATTAAATTCTCATAAGGACATCTCATGTGAATCCTTTCGGCATGAGCTTATCAAGCAAGGCAAGCTAATTTCAGTTAACGAAGAGCTTAGCTCATTAACATCGATCAAGAGGTGTCCTTTTTGTCACATACCAATTGAAAAAACTGCTGGATGTTCCCAAATGAAGTGCAGAAAATGCAAACATTTATTTTGTTGGCATTGCCGTGCTTCTCTGGACGTAAGTTGTTTTAAAATCTTTCGTGTACTGTTCAAGATTTATTACTATTCTTTTTCGTGCATATGTATTATTTCTGATGACTGTTAACAGAAAGCACATTTTATAAAGCAATTTCTTTGTTTTTAGAAGTTTCGATACTTTCTTTCCCATTCATATTCTTTAATATTGAAATTATATTA
The DNA here is from genome assembly GCA_034682405.1 of Hydroisotoma schaefferi. Lineage (NCBI taxonomy): Eukaryota > Metazoa > Arthropoda > Collembola > Entomobryomorpha > Isotomidae > Hydroisotoma > Hydroisotoma schaefferi. Next base: position 20,602 of record JAQFZX010001936.1, on the reverse strand, counting down.
TGTTAGCGTAGTGGAAAAATTCTTAAATGTAGAGTAAAATGTCGGATTAGCTATCAGAGTAGATAATATGGTTATTTTTGAATTGTTCAATTGTAAGTAATTGGATTTATATAACCTTTTTTAGGAAGAATCTCTGTTCGGACATATTTTGAAGGGACCTTGTAAAAACGAGCGACGTCCGTCCCGTGCTGCTCTCATCTGGTATCGCACCAAAATAATAGGAGTATTCGCTGGATTCTGGATCCTCGTCTTGCTTGCATCTCCAGTACTGTTACTGGCATCTCCACTTTTTATTTGTCTGCGGTGTTTGTTAAACAAATACCCGAAGTAACAAAACACCCAGATTCTATTTCAACTTTGTCCATCACCGTTAGTTTAGTTAGTGAGAAAGTTATCGTTGTTCCACAGGCAACTTTCTCATTCAATATAAATTCCATGTTATTTATCAGTTGCTAGTATTTCTAACCCAAACCTACATGCTCGCTATTCAGCGTTTTTGCATGCACATATTATTCTGTAACTCTAATTTCAAAAGCAAATGCGCAAACTCCTTTTTATTATGTGATTTTTATTAATATGGATAGTCATAAGATTAATATTAAAAACGTATGAAAAAAGTGCAGGTTGGGTTATTTGTAGACTTTCTGCCATTTACATAATTCCGGCCCGAGCTCGGCATAAATGACTTAAACTTTAAATCTCTGCTACGCTTTTTGTACCCGGTACACTAATGTAGAATTTGGGTTGTGACATTCTCAAATAGTGAATTTATAACTATAGTTGACAGTAGTTAGTATTATCTGTATGTAATGTATTACGTAGCATAAAATGTTACAAGTTGACATGAGAGGAGGTGAGGAGGATTAAATGGATTAGTAAGAATTGTTCAAGGTTGAAAACAAGATCCTCACTGGATGGGTTCGAGGATAGTTTTGACTATTTCTGTATTTATTGGTGGCACAAGCTAAAGTGTTATCCCAGTTGATTTTTGACTTCGTCAGGTAATAAAGCTTTTGTTTGTCAAGTACCTAAGGCACTGCTGAACAGGTAAGCCTCCCACATTTCAACTCGTTGGGTCGGTTTATCTGAATACTGCTTTGGTCAACAGTCAAATTACTCTGTTAGGGTCACAGATTTAGATGGTTGGGGTCAAGGGTACTTTTTATGTCCCAAGACTATATGGTAGGGCTTCTTCGCAAAATACAAGCCGATACTGCAATGCAGGGGTGTGTAGCATATCATTTGCATAAGCAAGGCTATAAAATAATAAAAATGTTTATCAAGAATGATACACGGGAAAGTAAGCTAGAGGGTCGACCATTGAGGTCACTTTTAGACGGATTGGCCATAAAGTAATAAAAACCACCGTTTTACATGAATAAACATTTTGCTTGACTTCACAAGTTGGTTGGTTGGTAGATTGGGGAAGTAATTAGGTATTGGGGTGGGGCCCTTCATAAATAAATGGGGCCGTTGATGTAAAAATACAATTGTAAATATTTGGTTGTGTACAATCATCCTACTTTTATACGGCTTTAACAAGTAATGAAGATGGAACGGTTATCCAGATTTACTAGAACTCGAGGTTAGCTATCATAATCATAAACCATGCATTTCTCCGTTTTAAGGATTACATTTATGTATGACACCTGCTTAATTCCGTCAGAACAGAAAATATTTGGTGATTTAGTTCAGCTAAAATAAAAAAGCAAAGCTCCAAAAATGAACGGTTTATGTTTAAATATCTGAAAAACTAGCAAAAATACTAACGATAACGAAGCGATAAATGGAAATATAGGCCCGCACAAACGGTTATATTTGAACGGAAGTAAACTAACTTAGTTTGCAAGTAAAGAGACTAATTTAATTTCCCACGAGTATTAAAGTTCGATCTGAACTTGTAGACTATAAAGTACAATTTTCAACCACATTATCTTTACTCGGGATCTTCTCAATCCTACACTCGCCAGTTACATAAGTATAGACGGATTACTACTGGAAGAAACCCTAAAGCTTTGGAAATGTCTGCGGTTGTCTCATCATTTTTAGTCCAACGCAACGACCGATAAGACCCTAACAAAATAGTATGGTCGTTCAATTACTTTAAAAAAAGTAATACAAAATCAAACAAATATCAAAACCTTCCGTCCACACCCCTCTAAAGATAACTACTACAATTAAAATGTTACATTTACAAAAAGAAGATTCACCACCAACCATACATAAAATAATCCATCAAAACTGAACAACCACAGCCAACCTTCTCCCATTGATCCCCAAGTGGACAATGATACGCCAAAAAGCCTCAGTCCGGAGATATGAGATAAGCAACCGTTTTTTTTGGAGTTTGAATTGAAACATTGGAAAAGGATGACATGACACGGCCCGTGGTTTCCATCCACACAAGTAACAATCAACCTTCCTTCTATCTATATCGTATTTAATCATCCCCATCATCAGAAGCAGCAACAGGATCCCTTCCCCTTTGTACTTTTATCATCATTATCGTTTATTATCATCATGTACATGCGTTACTTAACATTGTATTATCTGTAGGGAAATGGATGGTATAAAATAAAATAAAATGCAAGTAAGAAGATAAGTTTTAAAAGGAAGACAGGGGAGCTGAGGTCTCCTTCTGTGAGTTTAAATTCCTCTAATGCTCCAAACACGCCTTTTTCTATCATCCTTAACAATTTCATTTTACGATTCACCATCATCATCATCATCATCTACCATTATAATTATTATCCGAGTTCCAACTTCCAGCTCAAATCTACAGGATAGTATAGCTCAGTTTGGGTATTCATCTTAGCGTTTTACATCTTTATACACAAACTGATGGAGAAAAATCGCAAGTCATTTTAACAAAATTATAGACCTCGTTTAGGAACGACTGCGGGTTTTCATTAGAGATGCTAATGCTTTAAAAAAAGTTTATTAATTACATTTTTATGGTTTCTGCAACTTCTAATCCTACCAACTACTTCATAGGATTGTTGCATCTTGCATGGCGAAAGCGAATTTAACTGCGGATTGCGATTGATTGCTGGCATTATCTAACAGTGTTGTGATCAAGATAAAACCAGTAGTAAACTGCACATGACGCTAAAAAGGCCTTTTTTAATTTTAAACGGCTTAACAAAGCTTTAAAAAAATTAGGATTTATAGTCCCAGTAAATTAGACGGCCTTACCTAGCGTTAACCTTTTAATTAATAGTGTGACCTATTATAGACCAATTAACTGGAATTATCAATCGAAAAATAACTGGAATTGGACATTTGAAAGCAAATTCCATCGTTTAGAATTCAATAATTTAGGTAAAGATAAGGTTTATTAAACCGTTTATCCGGCTAAGCATTTCAATTTTGAATAAAACAGTTCCCCAATCACTGAATAAATAAGACGACCATTTCCCAAACGTAATATGATTGATGACGTTAAACTAAAGTAACGTCTGCCACTGCTTCTGGTTTCCTATTCTTGTAATAATAAATAGACTCTTGCCTCTTTTTATTGCAATTGTCCGTATTTCTATTATAATTCAGTTGCGATTGTTAAGCCCAATTGCCGACTGGAGGTTGCTATCAAGTAGTGGCAGTAGTAGATGGATATGCATCTACATCACATCAAGGAGGCATTTTATCAAGATTTTTATCCAGAGACTGTGATAATGAAAAGGATTTAATAGCGATGATGATGAGCATTACATCTTCTTCCTTTATAATATTATCTCAATCTCTTTTCAACAGTTTAACCTCTTCGTAGCCATTGTAGAGTTGGTAGGTATTTTTACATTGTGTGCTTGAGGAATTCAATGCACTTGACTTTAAGGTATGCAGCCATTATAAAATTGTGAAGTAACGAATAAGACGAAGAAAGGCTTCTGCTCTCATCTCAGCTACTACTTCTTTCTTCATGAAATGATGATGTCTAAATTCCATGGATTTTTTACGCCAAACTTGTGTATTTTTTGCCAACTTTTTATTTCCCTTTCACTCACTCGATTCGGTTCAAAAGTGAAGTTTGTTTTCTTCAGAGTTACATAGCTATTTTGACTGCTAAAGTACGTTATTTCGTACCTCTTAAGGTGCAACAATGAACGTCAGATCAGAGTAGGCAAGAAAGTGGGCTCTTGTGCCGATGTCTGTAAACGTTCGCTGGATGATGAGGTATTGAATTGTATTGAAATACCAAGTACGTAAAACGGTTGTAAAGCTTCTGTTCAATTCAGCATAATCATCCGCTACTTGCACTTTTATACTTTTTGTACGTAAAACACTCCTACATCGCGTCGCGACTCAAAAGTGGGATAAAAAGGAGCATGATAGGAATCATTAAGCTGAAGATCATCTTAAACGAAGTAGTAAACCGTAAAGATACACCAGAAGAGTTAACAAGCAAACTATAAACTCTACCTTTGGAAAAATAGAGATATTGAAAAATAAGAAATAGAACTGTGGAGTATTTTTATCATTTTAATCAAATTCAATAATGAACGCTTGAACTTGAAACATTACATTATTATTGTCTAATTATCTTATGATGGTAATAAAAAAAATCCATGCAAACAAAACTACCTGCATCACTGGGACTGGGACATTTTTGCTAAACTCTTTAAAAATACTAAGAAAGCACAATCACAAAACGTAAAAATCAGAAATAAAACCTAAAAATATAGACTTAGAACCGGAAAAACCCCGAAGGGAACTTTTCCACCTAGCTCTCCTGGTGATGATGATTCCCCACGAGAAACTAAAAGAGTTGTCAGACTTGATAGATAGCAACAAGCACAAAAGACCTCAAGCTGAGCTAGCTCCTTCCTATCCTTCGAAAATATTTCATGAAAAATGCTTCAAACCTTAATCATCTTTTCTTACAGCGAGTGAGTATGAAGCTGTTATTCATAAATGAAGCCCTGACTATGACAAGAAGGGTCTAACCAAGTAGATCTTATAGCCTAAAAATACTTCACTAAAAATTATCCGTCCAAACAACAATTTCCGTTTCGCTAAGGCATAACAGAACAGCTAAATAATAATGACACTTGTAATATTTTATTCCTTCTCGTTCACTAATACTACTTTTCCTTTTAAATACAAAACTTAGTACGGTTGGCAGATGTTTTTTACAACTGTACTTTCCTTTATTTAGATAAACCTGATCAGAATCAGAGTACATATTTTGCCAAGCTTAAACTTAACTTCGTTTCAGAATTAGATGTTCTTGAAGGTTTAAGGATACTTTCTTGGCTTTACTTGAGCAACTGAAAGATTTATGACTTATATTCATCAGGATTAGCTGTTAAAACTGATTCTTGCACGTGTTATAAAGCAGTTCTTTCTTACTGAATTTAATTTATACCAGTTAAACAGTTTTCCTTAGTTAAATATGCTTTGAACATGGAGATGTAATCGCAAAAAGAGATTTTGATGAGTGTTTTAAATTTAGTTGTTAGTACCTTTTCTTTTGGAGATCCCAGATGCCGATGCATGCGTGTAAATCGTTTCATTCAATATTGCAAGGATTAACTTTTATGCAAGATAAGGTGGCTTAAAGCTTCAATGAGTAATTAAGAGTAATCATAATAGGGTTATAAGTTTATAAATGTTATTGGACGTACTCATCTAAGCAACTCCTCAAAATTCCCCAGGTGTAGATTTAAGTTGAAGTACAAAAAATAAATGACACACTAAGATATCCAATCCTGTGTCTGAAAAAAGCTTCGGTTGCCGAAATTAGGTCAGGCTTGCATTGGTTATGAATCAAGTTCTATAATTGGTCAGATATGTATGTCAACCTAGGAAGTGGTTACTGGTTAGTGACCGTTTGAGTAAAACAATTCCATCGTTGAAAAACTATTTTTGAATTGGTTCTTGTAAAAACCTAAAAGAAAGTACCTACTAATAATTTAATTCTTATAAATACTCATGCTCTCCCATTAATGATGAGATGCATGGAAGTAAAAGCAACGCTAATTATGTTGTACTTTCTTTAAAAACACACTTATTGATGATAAAAATTAAAAATAACAATAAAGTTCCTCTCTGCACATATTTACCTACTATGACTGTGACTGTATTTCTGACTTAATAATTCCCATTACCTTCCATATTGTGTGTTAAAAATTGATATTCACCCTATCTTACTCATTACAACCGTTCTTCAATTTTTTCCCCAGGGGCATTAAAACATACCTTCTACGCTAAGTTAAGTAAGTTATATAAACTTAAACCTGACAAAAGTGCCGGTTTAACAATCACCTTAGACGAGAAAGTCTAACTCATCATTGTCACTTTATGAGGGGGCCAAAAAAGCAGGAGACAAATCTAACATTGACACAAATGACGACCTCTAAACCCTCTCGACTTGTGGAGCTTCTTAACCATTTTACGTCTCTTTGCTTTGCTCTCCGTAAACTTTATGTTATTACCTTTTATATGCTTTATTGTTATTGTTTGTGCTCAATGTTGTTAGGTTATGCTTTATTTTGAAACCTTTGTTCAATAAAGCAGCATCATGTTGGCAGTTTCAGAGTGGCAAAAGCAAGGCAAAAGTGTCAGTTGCTCGCACGACAACAGGCCGTTCGGGCTCATCCATCACACCCAAAGTAGGATCGTTAAATAAATCCGTACAGAATGGAGTTAAAGGTATTCTTATAGTTTCCTTTAACTTGGATAATATTCCGAGGGGGGTCTGTTTACTACTTGGAACTAATATTTCATATTTCTCCATCGTTGCGAGCAAAGCAAGCTGGACTTATTTACCTGCATCTTCTTACCTGTTGTAGTAGAAACTGTAAAAAAAATATGGTATTTCATCGTTTTAATGAAAATGTTAATCTGATAATCTAAACTTGGACTAAACCTTGTCTTCATATTCCAACAATCAATCATGACTAATCCTGTTGTAAATAATGCATTTTGATTAAAAATACAATAACACCATTTGTAAATGCTTCTAATAAAGTAATCTATAGAAAAAGCATGCGTTATAGAATTAAATAAAGTGAACATTTGTCTTTTAGTCTAAGTATTTTTAATTTAACGTTTTTTTATATCAATCTCTTCTGAAAGTTTTAAATAACTTTATTGGTTAATATCCACGTTTAATTAAGACTTTTAGCATGCAGTTTATCAAGTATTGAGGTGGATTTGTAAAAGTGGAAGTGTTAGTGACTGCAATCGTAATGATTTCATGAACCTGAACACTTCTAGTGCAACAGCTACAAGATCCTGGCTATGCATGTCACAGTATCCTCTTTGAACAATAACTTATACCAATAATCAGTATTATTCAATAAGGTGAAAACCTACGGTTTCTTTTTTCTACATTATATTGTCTGTGTAAACCTCACCTCTGCTATCCCTATTCAATGTTATCTCTCTGTGTCGGACAATATGCAATAATGTAACAGTCGGCAGTCCAGAAAACGATTAAGATATAACTTTTCTCATATTTTATCCAACTGTCCACTTACTCTGTGTCTTGCTCAAGCAGAGAAACATCCGCAATCTTTACAATTTACTTTGTCTCCCCTACCTATGCTTTTTACTTACTCCATTCCAGCAGCTCGAGCTCCGGTTATACCTCATAGCAGAGCTCAGCTAACCTTAAGCCGTAATATGTTGCATTAAATATTACTATTGAAGAAAAAAGCCCCAGCATTCACTCCGGGACACAACAAGGCCCAAGAAATGCAATAAGAATCACAAAAACCATCATAATAATAATACATAATCTATTAACATAGAGATAGAGTTGAAGGGGAACTGGGTGATTGAAAATGGTTATCGGTGGTCCTTACTTTGCCACCATGTCTTGACCGATGTTTCAATTTCTTTAGGCCACAGTATGTCTTCGCCACCTACAACTTCCTTGATGGGGGGCTCTAATGCTTGAGAAATAGCTGAGGATTGTCATCTATATTTTACTTTGTACATTTCCAATTCCCATTTCAAACGTTGAAAGCCCCACAAGCTCCTGACATTTATTGTACTGAAAAGTTGATCAGCTTTTGTGATAACTTTGTAAAGGAAAAGAAAAGGAAATGGTAGCTTTTAGCAGAAGATTGGAGGAAACTGATGAGATTTCTACATTTCTTAATTACTTTTTTGGCAGTTATTTTGTGTACATATTTTTTTTAACGGGTTGGTTCTTTAGGAGATTTTCAAAAATTGAATTAAAAAACAACAGTAAAGCTGCGGATTCTTCATAATTGTATTTTTACATAGTTTCGAGGAAATCTCATCAATCACTCTCCTAAGCTATTATCTTTACTCACCTGGCTTTTGTACATTCCTACTTTTGTAATACAGTAACAGTAACATTATGAGAAATCCTAACTTTTCCAACTCATAAAGCCTCTTCATTTCCAATAGATATCTTTCTCTGTACGTCGTCTTCCGTTCCTTTTATTGCTAACTTCAAGGAAGAAAACTTCATTAAGTTTTGATATATCGTTCCATTGAAACAAGATGTTAAGATCTCTAAGTTCTTTGAAGTTTTAGAGTGTGTTATTTTAAACACTAAAATAACGTCCTTTTACCCAGTAATACCTTCATTTAATGGTACAAACGACCTTTAAATACTGACACGCGGTTGTACATTATAGATAAACGCATATACTACCTGTCGATGCGATCATTCGTTACTCGGTATTTGTACCTTCAGCCACTTTGTAGTGTCGTGTTATCTTTCTTACTAATCTTCTAGTAAAAGGGAGAGAAATAAATACTTAAGAGTTGTTTTAAGGGACAGGTGATTTCCCTTAATGTCGGGTTTCCTTTTTCTGTGTTACTGATTGTTAAAATGGAAATACTTTTAGTTTTACACTCATTTATTTTATTTCCTGGCGTGAGAGATCTTTCCAAACTCGTTAATAGAATCATGTAAGAAAGAAAGGCCTTCTTTTGTAAAGCATCAGCCACATTTATGCCAGTTGCGATATTACTTTGACTCAGAAAGGAATTGGAAGTTTTACATGAAATCATTTAACTTCTTAATGTTTCTCTGAATTGCTGAAGCTTCTTACAGATTTTTTCTGTAAAACCTTTAGCAGTAGCAGCTTCATATTTGATTTTAACTTATTAAAATTAAGAAATGTAGAATGCAATTGACTTGAAAGGGTGATTGGAAAGATCTACACAAATCATTTGTATTCCTACCGTAACTCCTCTACTATTCCATTTCAAGAAGATTCTATTTAACAAAATGTATTTTCTTCCTCCAAATCACGTACAACTCATTGTCAGCTCTTTCCAAAAAATCCAGAATTTCTTGTACGGAAACAGCATACATGATAGACCACCTAAATTAGCCTAGTAAAACCTCAGCAGCCCCTGAATCTCTCTAATCTCATTTAAGAATTCTCCATGAAGTCGGGCATATTTATAAAAGAAAACAAAGGAGATTTTTTCTCTCAAGAAGCGAAAAGCAGACAGAAAATGATTATTAAAACTAGTAACAAACAAGTATTATTGTAGAGAGTAATCGTAACTTGTTATTGTTACCAGAAAAGAGCTATGATTTGCCCCATCCTATCCATGGAAAAAACTCAAATACATACAGGATGGATGGTTGTTCAAGTATAAGAAATGAAAGGGTTGATGATGAAGACACCAAGAATTCGAAAAAGGAGCAGGAGCCGACACTTTTTTAGTGTCTGGGTTGCCACTCCTGTCAAGACGGGGGAGATAATCATCCTCTTGACTTGTTGTTTCAATCAGCTCCGGTGATGATGATGACTTTTTTTTATACCCACTTGGGTGAACTCATAGCTTTAGTTGAGACATTACTTACTTCTACTGAATTCTACACCTTATCTGATCCCTTATGCTCAAGGTAGAGATAAGTAGGGTGTAGGTAGGTTTGTAGTGGCAAGTTAAGTTAAGGAGCTTTTTTTAACTACAATAAGGTTGATTTGATTGCTTAAAAAAAGGAGGAACGTTAAGACAAAGGAAGGGTAAAAGTAAAGTGTTTATTTTACTTCAGACCGGCCTTTAAAGTCGTATTTCTTCCTAATCTTATCCAAGAGTCAATTTGTCCCTGTTTTCATAACTATCTTGCTTAACATAACTCTTTACTTTACTCATTGGAACATGAAGGAAACAGCTAAGCATCCCATGGCTGAAATATAAACTCTAGGAAGGAGTAAGAGAAACCTGCTAAGATTTTGTCTGAACTTGAATATAGTAATAAAAAAAGTGCTGGATTACTTTTTAATATGAGTGAGAGTAATTTGGTTGAATAATTATTGGTAGTTCTAGTTAAATGTGAAGAATCGTTCTCATAATTAAGGATTTATAGAGTTAAAGAAATCTAAAAAAATAAAATGCAATTCGAAAGTCAAATTGTTCATCAAAGTGAAACAAGTTAATATGAGTAGTTTCTGGGTTGTAATATTTTGCATTTTAATGTTGTATGTATTGGAAGGTTGCATTTTTGGATATAATGCTGATGCTGCACGAAATAGATGCTTTTGCTGAATGAAAAGAAAGCCTACACTAAGTCAAAGATATGCCTTTTTATAATTTTACAATGCATCCTAAAATATTTAAACTGTTTAACAAACCGATGATACTTTATAGTGCGATCAAATATTGTTGTTAAAGCCGTCTCCCCATTTCTGCACGCACAGTGACAGGGAATATGAAAGTCAACTTATTTTAAGTCTATTATTTCTAGTATAAATTTACCTTTTCTACATACCTACTTTGCTTTATTAGCTCTCAGTTCGCTTAATGAATACTTAAAACTCACAAATACATTTGTTAAATTATTCTGCATACTTCTTCTTAACTTACTACGTTAATTTCACCTGAAAATAATTCATTTGCTTATGATTTGTCCAGTACGATTTAATAAGCCACACATTGCAGCAGCGACAACTAACCAGAGGACTGATTATTCCACCTTATCTAAATAGCGTATGAATTTCTCTATTCAAATTACAAAGTGTTGACAGTTGGTCAGAGGATTTTAGGATATCAATAGCTCAGCAGCTTAAAACGATAAACTAATCCAACGGTATAAACATACACAAGCTGAACGGACATCAATGCAAACAAACATGAAATAATAAAGCCATTACCCTTTGTGTTCCTTTTTTATTCAACAATTTTCATGCCTTCCTATTTATTCCGGTAAACGGAGGAACATCAAATGGGCAGTCTTTCCGTTGGAATTGGTAATTAAAAGTGGATAATTAAACAGACAAACAGATTCTGCAAGCATCGAGTATATAAATAAAAATAACATAAACACTCTCTTAACTCAACAATAATAGCAACAAAGCACGATATTCAGTTATCAGTTTTACCATTATTATATTATAAAGATTAACCCCTACAACAGTCTTTACTAACCAGCCTGGACAACCACAGAACACACGCGTAATTATTTATAAGCACACATTAACTCACATGAGGTAATGCACACATTGTATTAAACCCAACTATTAAAAGTTTATCCAATTCTTAATGAAATAAATGGGTTCAGTGCATCAAAGCTTATAAAAATCTTTGATAAACGGTTAAGCTGTAGATTAAGGTTAAATTAGGGGTTAAGCTTAGCTTAATTAATAAGACGGTTTCGAGTTGTTTTAACTAACCATATATTTCGCATGGCTAGAGTAGGAGTAGGAATATAAAAAGACACACACGGTACGGTGCCCATTTTAGTAGCAATAAAGTATATTATTTGGTTAAAATGAGGAACAACGTTGCACGTGAAAGTTTTCATGTGAAAGTAAAATTCAGTTGGGTGGAAATCACTTTATATTTAGAAGCAGAGCATCTATGATGGAAATAAATTAATTGTTTTAGGTATACAGCTACACTCAACTCCAACTACTGCTAGTCCATGCAATGATGGTGGACGTTGGAATATTTTAAGCATGCTATCATGATATCATCAGACTAAAAATGAGAATCTTAAAAATACTACTACAATCAAATTATTCATTTCCAGAATTAGAACCGACTAAGCTGAATCGGATGAATTAAAAAGTTTTACAGAAAGTAATGGAATTCTATGTGCTAACTCGGCCGTCTGTATTTATAAACTGGTTATCTGGTTATCTCCAACACTAATAACTTTCTTTTGTTGTTGCAAAATCCTAAACTCATTTAAATAATGGAGTACATTTGGTATGCCAATTTGGAAATAAAATCCCAATACACTTTATGTCACTACATTAGACTGAATTGGAATGTCCATACTTTTAGTAAGAAAACAGTTGAAATATTAATAAAGGAGGCGGTTCTAAGCGTTTTTCTGGTGAACTTTAAGCAACCTAAAGCTACTAAAGAACCCACAATGTGGTGGAATGAATTCAGAGAAATGGAAAAAATGTGATAAAAAAAATCCTCGCACGCATATTACATACAGCTCCTTTCTACTGTATTCGCAGAACTATTATAGTATTTTACAAAATGACACACAATTTGAAAGTTCTTTCTAATGGATTACGTTATGTTGTAGTGTATATTGTGTGGTTTTTTATTACTTGGATCGATGACAGCTTATTCATATATTATTTAAATGGTTATGATTTTGATGAAACCAGCCCTCTCTGCCTTTGCCTAACAAACCAAACAGTAGAAGAAAGAAATATCTTTTGTAAATATTGTATGATTATATGGATTAACTATGCGTGGGGCTGGTCGTTCCTACCATCCTACCGCTGTGGGTTGGACGAGGGCGAGACCAAGTCCTTTGGTGAGAACGAGAACTCTGATAAAATTCTTAGCAATAAAGTTACAGGAATTTGTATTCTAGACTCACACCGTTCTTTTGTGCAATAAGATTACCTTTTTCATATGTAAGTACCGTATATTCTCGAATTACAGCCACCCTCTAATAGCAACTCCTTTCGAATTCGAATTGCTTAATTAATCAAATAGAGGCTAACGCTAAATCGAAATACTTGAATACTGACCCGGGCTGTATTTTGGGGATGTGCATAAAAAGTCGTGGTGATAAATTCTCTATAGCAGTCACAGTCACTAAATTGGCAGCAAGATTGTCAATTTGTATTGAAGGAATAGTAATAGTAAATTATGCTCTAATAGATTAAAAATAACCTAGTGTAAAATGTAACCGTCGCGTCGTTAATGAACTAGGATCATTTTAATAGATCCTAAAAACGTAGAGTAATGTTTTATGAATTTTGTGAATTTTTAAATACAATGCTTAAACGAGCACTGTTAGCTTTCGAACCATTTCATAACTTTAAATTGCAATTTTTAACAAATAATGTCTGCAAGCATAGATTAATTATATTTAATATTTAGTACCATTCGTAGATCTTTTTATAACGAAAATATTTAAAACCCCAACATTTACAACTTCGGATGAAAAATAACACCAATTATAAAGCAGTTCCAAGTTGGACGAGCTGCAAGTTCCAGAAATTGTATTAAACAATTCCCCTTCTTAATGTGTGTTTACTTAAATTATGAAAAGGTCATTAGGTTGATTCGAAGCTAATCCAAATTTGGCCAGTAGTTTATCTGACCTTTGAATTGAATAGTAGAATTGTCCCTGAAATAGGGACAAAGAAGCGGGTGGTAGTGATTTATTCTCTCAAGCTTATTACCCAGCTATTCCCCATCCGGAGAATAATCCCCTTTGTAGATTATTACGTCCGTATTATTGTCAACCGGTGCAGGATGCAAAGACTCAAATAAGCAGACAAAAGTAGTAGCAAAAGTATCTAAAGCTAAACCCCGAAAACATGAGACTCAATCTGTTCAAACTGAACTTAACACACTTTCAGCTTTCAATGTTAAATACCTAACGCCCTAATCTCTCTCGATCATAATCCTCCAATTTGTGAATAGCTCTTGGGGTCGGGATTTTATTGGAATCTCACATCCAAAAGTTATATTCCATTTTCTATTCATAAAAACTTAGATAAAAGTAATGTATCCTCAAATGAAGCCATTATAAAAGTGTAAGCTCTAACTTAACTGAAGTAAGAAGAAATGTAACTAATATTTCCGTAACTCCATTTTTCACCTATTTTTTCAACCCTTCTCTCAAAATGTACTACTTTCTTCCACGCGTTGGATTGCTAAGAAAACTTTCTCACGCTCATCAAAGTTCCATCACAAAATTCCGCTTGTTAATTAAAGCCTGTAATTATCCTCCCAATCAAGGCAAACTATCCCTTAACTAAATCGTTAGTCGCGGCGATAGTTTTTGTTCTGTGAGTAACCCCAAATTACTTGCAAAAGTAATTGTACATAATTGTAACGTCTACAATTACTTTGATTATAAATTCTTGCACATTTTATAAGCATGTTTCTAGTTCTAATCTAAATCTGTGGTTCTAGCCAACTCGAAGCCAACTACGCTAAGAAATTTCCTAATAATTGATTTGTAACGCTATAGTCAAACTGAGATTTCAGATAATTGAAATTTCATCAGTTTTATATACCAGTATTTGCAAAATAAACTTTTAACAATGTACGTACCCAACCCGTGTTAATGGTATATTTACCTACCTATACACTCCGTTCTTCTAACATCCTAGGAACCAGCTCATCCTTCTTCAACGGCTCGCTGAGTCAGTACATTCGTCTCGCCTATCATAAAAGGTTGAGGTGCTAATCACAAAATAACTACAGAGTTCCACATCCAAAACCAATCCACGCCGACCACAATCATTGTAATTACCTGAACGAGATGGCAAACGCATTCAAACAAACATTCCATCCATTATCTGTCTAACTATGTACAGTCTAAACCTTCCTTTCGAGCTTCAGTTTTAGTTTTTTTTAACCTAACCAAACATTTAAATCAAGGTGGCTTAAACTTCATCTTTTTCACTTTTGTACTTTGTCTGTTGTGCATTATATACGGTGATAAATACATACAAGCCGAAACAGAACCGGGAATAACATGGTATAAGTAGCTGGGTAGTGTAGTGGGTACTCTCCCCAGTTAAAACAACAATTTCAATAAATCTAGCAACGCCCTATAGAGAAACTAATAAAAGCAAGCCTGCCGTTTCTTAACTGCGAACAATAATCATTAAAATTATCTCCGGTCGAGCAAGCTAGTTAGGTAGAAATTCATGCATTACGTTTCAACCTGTTTTCATCTCTCCTCCTGCAATAGTTTATAGTTATTGGTCCAATAGGAACAAGGATGTACTTAAAGTACCTCCTTGCTGCGACCGTGATTGCATTGAATTGGTGGGATGGTTAACAAAAAGCAGGTAAATGATAATTACAAACAAGAGATATAATGATAAAATGACTTGTGTAGGTAAGAAACACAGAGTAAAACACACACGCAGAGTGACTTTTTACTGCCTAAAAAGTATGAGTTCCAATTTTACACAAATTCATCTTCCATAAGTTTTTGCCGACAACTTTCCCTAGTCGGAACAAGCTCAATCGAACTTACCTTCAACAAATTAGAAATTATGAGATAAGCTCATCAACTTTTCTGAACGAAATCAAGACAAGACTACCTGTAAGGTGAGGTTAAGTTAGGTACAAGCAAAATGGCAGTTTATTTTCTACAGAGATAGAGAGAGATGGATAACTCTTTAGTTCGTTTACAATGAATGATGATACAATTTACTAAATATCTAGTCCCGTTTACGTATACTGATTACTGATAAAGCAAAGTAAAATATTGCAGTATCCACCCTCTAAAACACTGCTTACTCCAAGTATCTATATCGTTCACCTAAAACCTAAGGAGTTTCACCAATCGGAAGATAATCTTCTTTTACGTATCTGAATCTTAATCTTTTACAAAAGTGAGAAACCTTTTCTACCAGAAAAGATTTACATGATAGCATATTTGTAATATTCATCTACGGTGCTTCTTATCTGTATCAATTAACCGTTGACGGTGGTTATTTTGATACTTTATTAACTATCCTCAGGCTAAACTCTACCTTCTTATATCTTGAAAACATCAACCTTTCTTTCACTCTGCAGACACTCATTTTAGGTTAATTAAGTTGTATTTTTATCTTCTAACCTACATACTAAACGTTGGTTGCATGTGGAAATTATTACTATTTTGATGGCTTCATAATTTCACTGACATTCCAACCGGAAATCTACATCATCATGTCTACCACAAATCAATACTTTTGGATAAACTTAAATCTTGTAATTAAGATAGTAGAACAGACACCAAGGCTGGTTAATAATAATATACCTGCTGGGCAGCAACTTTTTTCGTTTTTATGATCCTATGTATCTATTAAAATAATAACTTTCGTAATTAATTAAGATTAAACTACCAGGACCATTAAATTTTAGTTATTTATTTCACAGATTTTTGCGTCGTGGTGGAAGTGAGATAAGCAACGTAAATTCTCAAAAACTCCAAGATCCAGCTAAACCTAAGTTTCTAGACACTTTTTCGAAACAAATTCTAACCTTTTCGGAAATCTTCTCTCCTCTACCTATACATACCACGGTACCACAACTTCTGAACCTAAATTAAGTCAATTGAATAAATCTTAAATAATTATTTTCTCGAGATAAATTCAATTTACCTTCATTATGAATCTCCTTATTACAAGCAATACATTTTTGCTAAGAAAGTCCCTCAGAATCAGAGTACCTTTCCTCCAATGTTAGTCACACCCTCCTGCCAGAACCTTGATGCATCTGCGGTCTAGTTCTCTGACACATTATTACAAGCGAAAAATTACTAACTATCAGTAACTATCTGTGACTGACGGGCTAATATCTTAGTCTAACCCATCAAAACCCAGAAAACAGAGCATACCTCAAGCCTCAAGAGAGATAACATTATATTACCATCGTTCCTTAGCCTACAGGCCCTTATGAGCCCTTTTAGAGGATGAGCCCTAGTCAGTAAAAACCGACAGGATGGGTGCGGGTGTTAGAAAAAAATGCATTGTTTCACTTAAACAACCACCGCCATCACAAACCACAATCATCATCATATCACCTTCATTTTCATCAACATTTTTACTACCCTATCCTATCCTAATCCTTATCTATCCAATCCAGCATACTTTCATTTATTAATAAAGTTATTATCAGAGAAAATAACAGCAGCAAGAAAAAATCATTACTTCACCCAGGGTAAAGTTGGTTATATTATTTTATGGCTAAATTAGCAGTGTTTGCATGCAGGGTTAAAAAGACGGAGTTTAAAACATTACCACATTAGCTGCAACATTAACAGAGAAAACACCGAGTTTATATGGTCGTAAAAACCGATCTATTTTGTACATCTTGCACCTGGCATGGCACTAGTATAGTAGTAGAAGTGCAGTAATAATTAATAATAACTTTTTCTACCCCTGTCAGTCAGAAGTGAGTAATAGTAATGAGAGCGGATATTACATATTTATTTGGTGTTACCCTGTAAATTTATTGCCCAAGCCGCAGTAGCAGCCGATTGAGATGTTTTCATCAGACAACAACTTTTATGACCTGCAAATTAGCAAGGAATGATTTTTTTACTCTCGAGGTTTTTTTTATAAAGCTCATAAAATAAAAGCATATTGCAGCAATAGACACCTTCAGTCAAGCACGTACTTTGCTAATATTCTAACTTCTATTTCTACTACTGGTTGTAGTATAATGTACTCATGCACTTTGGACGACGGCTTGTCTACTACAGTACAATATTAAGAAGCAGTTTGGACTAATAATCTACATGAAAACTTAAGTTAGCTGCCTTCCCGTCAAGAGTTGAATAACTATTCTGTTCAATACTTCTAAAATTAAGTACATATATTTAATAACTCTGAGCAACTTCAATTAGCAAAGCTGGCTTAATTTTTTCTTAGAATTTCTATTTAGCAAGGAACAATTTGTTGTGTAGAAATAAATAAGTATTTGCTTATTATTCCAAAGGTGGATGTTCCTGTCTATTTATTACTTTGCCTAAGGTTTGAAATACTGATGAACCTTTCTCTCTCTCACTCTTAATGCAAATTAGACACAGATAGCACGGCAGAGTTGTAAATTATCCTTTAAAATTGTTACTTCAAACCCCTTTTTCATTTGGTGGAATTGGACACATGGGAAATTGACGAGACCCTTCAGCTCATAACTCTGTCTTGAGGCTTAATTTATTAAACTAAACTTCCTTTCTCTATAACTTCTACATATTCTGCCCAATAACCCTTCTACTTCGACTTGTTGAAATATTGAATAGCAAAACTGTGTTCTAATCGAACAAAACCTTTTACTAAATGGAT
The DNA here is from genome assembly GCA_034682405.1 of Hydroisotoma schaefferi. Lineage (NCBI taxonomy): Eukaryota > Metazoa > Arthropoda > Collembola > Entomobryomorpha > Isotomidae > Hydroisotoma > Hydroisotoma schaefferi. The sequence goes on along the minus strand of JAQFZX010001936.1, from coordinate 2,384 downwards.
CGTCAATACTTTAAGTAGAGTGGAACTTTTTCATTCTAGTCACAACTCAGTCATAAAAAGGGTGTTTTTTCTTTCTTGAAAAAGTTGCATAGTGATAAATACATTTGGGATTGGAATAAGAAGAACAGAATGCATTTCTTGTATTTAAAAATGACCAGTTTTACTCCATTCATTTCATCAGATCGCATGAGAATACTGGACAGTAGGTAGTAATTATTGTAGAGGAATTGAAGATTCATTTCATTAGCACCAAAACTTATTATTAAAAGTATAAAAATTCATTCGATAATTTAAGATAGAATTAATTGGGATAGGAAATGAGTAAAAATAACCAGCCATTACCCAACCTTACACAACTTTGTAGCAAGGCTGATTGGTCATGATCATGAAACCGTTTAACAATAAGAAAAAATATTGGTAAAAATACGAATTTTGGGTAGAGGAGACTACACAATTTATATTATCCTGCATGAATTTCAATTCCCCTGACCCATGACCTCTACAACCTCATTCTCGTAAGAATCCTAGGTTATTTACGTACATATGTGCGTATAACGGGCCCTGTTTGGATGAATTAATTGGACCAGCAATTAATTCATCCATGCGTTCTATCCGAATCACATGAACTGTATTTATTTTACACGGTTCCATTCCAAAATCTATTTAAACCGACAAACTGTTGAGTTATATTTGAATAATAATTATTGTTACGGAGAGGTTTGATCGAGCTGTGGTTGAATAAGATCCAATTAATTCAACCAAGACAGATGATGACCACTGAGTCAAGTCCAAAGAAGAAGAAACATGTTCATTAAACTTTCTTGTGTAATTAAATCATTTTTTCATCCTACTCTCCAATCCAAAGCAAACAACTGACTTATATTGATTTTTGTTCATGTTCAATAACGGTAGTATTAGTTAGTAATTTTTGAGGGATAACCCAACAAGATTCCATTTTTGAAAATAATTTTAAAAGATATATTGAAAGTTTGAGAATGGGATTTTTTAAAAGTCTAAAACCGTTTTTAACAATTTTGAGTTGCATTTATATCTTCAATCGTTGTAGATTAGATCCAACTGTGATAAATAAACGGTATAGGCATAGTACAGCTCTAGCCAATTAATTTACCTATCACCGCGTAACATTTCTATTCATTGACAAATATTTTACTGAATGTTGCCGTTTAAAGTTACATAATTGATACTAATAAAATCATTAAAAACTGTTTTTTATCGATTCTAGAACAAAAAACCGTTTTTGTCCTTACTATCAGTATTTTTAATACTGTAATGTTATAACGCTCTGTTGCTTTACAAAAACCCAGACTCATAGGTAAAAGCTATCCAGTCCTCTGTCCTAAAATCTTCCACTTTACCTAGCCAGGTAATTTGTTGCGGGTGTTACCAACTATTAGCACACTTCTTTTTTAGAGTTAAAAATCATCAATAGTAAAAGGATTACCAGCCAATTACCTCAAGTTATTATGAGCTGGCAGAACGAAGGATTCTTTCTATGCACACTAATATTTTAAACTGTTAAAAATAATAAAAAGAACCCTTTAGCTCCGTTCTATAACTCATTTTTACCAGCCCCTGATAAACATGCTGTGTTATGTTTAGGTGAAGTGCATAGAAACCATTCTTGTGACTTGGATGAAAAATCTCTTTCATTCCTTAGACAGAAGCTTAAACAAGTTCAATGATGATACTTACTTGCCTCTTCCCTTTAAATGAAAACTTACTAAAGGGACTAAGTAATGGTAAAAGTCTGTTTTAAGCGTAGAGCTCATTTATAATGGGAGGTTTTCTTAACCCAAAACATCTACCATCTGCTTGCTCTATCCTTACAAAATATTATCATTCCATTTACTAAAGACTTTGCTTGTTCCCCGATGTTTCAATTGTTGATAGTTAGTTAATAGTACCAAAAAAATCTGCATAGGATTGAAAGAAGTATCAAAAGAAAGTGTGTTGGTATTTGATCCTTATAAGCTTCAGCTTTCAATGCAAAAACATTGTAGTAGTAGTTAGTTTGAGTAGTCGTCTTTTTAGTATATTATGGAGTTTTTAAAACAGTTTTATAAACTTCTTCAGTTTATTGGAAGTATACAATGCTCTAGCAAATCAAACTATGTTATTATTAAGTCAGGTTCATCAATTAAAATCCAGTATGATGTAACAAGCATAGAATACAAATTAAATCATCAATTTTATTACTTCTGCTAATTGCAAGGAAAGCATTAAACAGAAATTATAGATTAGTTGGATGAAATACATGTCTATAAGCTAATCAAAGCAATGTTGTTGATCTGGATGGAACGTGTACAGCTTTTTAACGGGGTCTGAAAAATTAAGTCAGATTATCCCTGCAGAATTTATAATGG
>JAQFZX010001935.1:0-23693 GCA_034682405.1 Hydroisotoma schaefferi | reverse complement strand
CTGAATCAGCTACACCAGCTTCAGAAGCGCCGCTAGTTCCTCCGTCCGTCGAACCATCAGAACTGGATCCAGATAGACCAGTCGATCCTTCATAACCAGAATCATCTGAACTGGATGTAAACCCATTGATTGATCCGTCATCAGAACTTCCCGAACTGGATGTAAAGCCATTGATTGATCCGTCATCAGAACTTCCCGAACTGGATGTAAAGCCATTGATTGATCCGTCATCAGAACTTCCAGATAGGCTATCGGACCCTTCGTAACCGGAACCCCCTGGACTTGATCCAGAAAAGCCAGTTATCTGGCGGATATAATTGGCTGAGTATCTAGTTGGTTGTGTCAACGAGCCGGATAATACATTTCTTTTGTTAGGATAAGACATAACTGCAACTGAGAAAATCGTTGGACTCAGAAATAGCATTACGAAGATATTCATATTGACGGCTTAGATTTTTATGTATTTAAAAAAATAGTTAACACGTTTCAGCATGTATTTTTAAAGGTTGTGGATACCCGATGTGAGCAGTGCAATATCAGTTAGGATGTTGCGAACATCTACCTTTTATATTGCCCAAGATTGTGGACTTTATGTCATTAATTCTAAAGTGTATCCTGTTCAAAGATCATAAATTTCGGAAATTACTGCTAAAAACGGGAGTTTGGCATATTTGTTTAGATGTTTCCAGAACAGAAATGCTATCTGAAACAGCAGACAATAGTTTACTAGAATTTATAACGACAAACTCCGCTTACTGTAATTTATAACTTTGTATTTTAACGACGAATTAGAATCTATTATCTATTAAACTACACAAAACCACAGCTACGTTCGTGTATTCAATGAATACTTTAATGATTGATTTGTGACTTTTATTGGAATTTCGTTCTATACAATTCAATGTTCTACCAACTGTGAACACCCGGATTAATATCTTTTGCATAAAGAATTACATGAATAATTGCATTAAAAAATTCGGTTCATTCAACAAAGTGGCAGAAACCCTGCGATCTCAACCGTTACACTCACCACATCAGCACACTGATTTTATCAAATTTTAAGTTTAACGTACAAAAACTATTAAAAGCAATTCATAGTACAATTGGAATCTATATATTCGTAATTATTATAATTAAAGATGACATACTGGCCCCATGAGATGTTCATTAAGTAAAGAACAATAAGACACGCAAAGTTGAGTAGAACTCCAGGTTTAGCCATATCCATAATTTTCATGTTTCCAGCCGTAAATACAATAGCATTCGGGGGATTAGATGTTGGTAAGATAAAAGCATATTGACATGCGATGGCTGCAGGAAGCGTCAAATACAATGGATGCAGCCGGAGTCGCTTAGACTTAAAAAATATCATGGTCTAGAACTTTAATAATAAATCAAATACATTTTTAGAAAAGTCAACTCACAAGAACGATGAGTATTGGAGTTAATAAACTGATTGTTGCAGCATTCGACATCACCTCCGTGAAGCAAGAAACAACGACAAGGATTATTATTAAGATAACTGGGTTAGATAGACCCTCCAAACCATTCAATTGTTCTCCAAACCACAAGGAAAGCCCTGACTTATCTGCTCCATCAGATATAGCAAAGCCTCCCCCATACAATAAGATCACATTCCAGGGATAGTTTTTATGAACGAATTCCCAGCTCAATAAAGTCTCTGGCGTTCCAGAGAAGTCTAAATTGTAAAGAAAGAGTAATATTCAGGAGAGATTGACAGAATGCTTTAAAAAATGCTGTCCTAGAAAAATTCCATGGGACTTGTTATAAGGAAATGAGGTATTTTTCCTACCCACCTCCAGAAAAATATTTGGAATCTTTTGGGATAATAAAGAGCAGAATTACTACACAAATCGCTACAGTGGAATCTCCAATTGCTATATTATCTTTAAACAGACGCTTTTGCCATCCTGTAAATATCTGAGGATCTCTGGAAAACCAGAGTAAAACTGTTATAGCAAATAGAGTCAAGATAGCTTTCTCGTGAAAAGTCATATTTCCAAGTTCCTTGTATTTATTTTGAAGCTCTCGTGTCATTTTTTCAGCCGTTGTTTCTGATAGTAAGTCTGTTGGACATTCTTTCCCTGAAAAGTTGGAACTTAAAGAAATTGCATTCAGAGTATCTTGAAATTGCAATTCCTCAGACTTCCCTTTGGCCGTTCCTCTTTTGAAGCATGAGAATCCACCGAGGTAGAGACACCCTAAGTATATCCACACAATTATGAGATTGATTATCGCTATCGGCAAATTGTAGGCACTCCAGGTTATAAAATTTAATTCCCGATACTTCCCAGACTGGCCAACGTTTTCGCTAAAAGAAGAAAGTTTTATAGAGGCCCAAATAATTAATACCACCTTGAAGTGTGAAATTACTGATGCGTGGTTTAACTAAAAATAACAGAATTACACGGCAATGAGATCCTTATAAATAATATTGGGGTTAGATCCAATGATTACAGCAGTTCCACCAATATTCGCCGAATATCCTACGGCCAACATGTACAAAACTTTTAATTTCTTTTTATGTTGTTCAGTCTCAGACTCATCGAGACTGTCAATCAGTCCGGTGACGATTGGAATCATCATCGCAGCCACGGAGGTGTTTGCCATCCAACATGACAGAAACATAGTGGTGACCATTATTCCTAAAAGTATACGCCAAGGGCTGGACCCAATTAGGATCATCGTTCTAAGAGCTATTCTTTTATGAAGGTTAGAATATTGGATGGCCAATGCTAAGGTTATCCCTCCAATGAACATCATGCCGGCTTCCTTCATGTAGTTTGGAACTACTTGGGCTAATTAAAAAACATAAAAAGGCTTTTGTGTACAATCAAACGTGCTTTTAAAGACTCACTTTTCCTCTAAAAGTACCTGTACTGAGTATGCCCAACAAAGGGAAAAGTGCTACAGGTAACAAAGCCGTTATGGCCAATGGCATTGTTTCCAACATCCAGAAAACTCCCATGAGAATGATAACATACGAGCATTTAAATTTCTTCAAAATAGAGAAAACATTTTTTTAATCTTTGAAATAACTAACCAGTTGACAGTTAAATTTGTAACCCACTCACAGTTGAACCTGACCCATCATCTATGAATATTATGGGAAGAAAAACTAGTGGGACTAAGACTAGTACCCAAAATCTCCAATTTTTCAACATTCCCATCATTATTTTGAACATTTATGAATTTTCCGTCAGGAATAAGTTGTTCTCTAACACTCTTTTTGAATTCTAGTATAAATATCACAGATCAACTGATTAGAAGACATCCGGAGTGAACTTAAAATCAAACTTTTGACACTTGAGACTTATGGTAGTTTACATGTTGTAAAATCAGAACAATGTTATGCGTTCTATATTCTTCCACTACTACAACTGAATAATTTAATTTACTAACCAACTGCCTAAAAAATGTCGATGCTAATTGATAATCGTACCTGCAGTACAACATTCCCAATGATATGGAAGCCAAATACATGAAAATGAAGCATAGCCGTGGATTTATTTTGCATAATAAAACAAATCTCTTAACAGCAGACAGGTATGTACGAGAGCATATAGCCTTGAGATGTCTAATCTTTAATCGACATCCACACAATAGCTTTGATTAGTCATTTATATTAAACAAAGCCTAAAAATAGTAGCATCCTTTTTATACCATGATTTTATCCATCTGAATTTTAATAAAAAGAATCCTCCAGACCAAATCAAAGTAAAATGGAAAGCCATTGAAAAAATAGAGTTCGATTGCACCCTTTAGATTAAACGGTCAAGGTATCTATTCAGATTATATACCTACCTTCGTGTGTTACTTCCTTCCAAAACATCACGTCATTAAAACAAGCATTACAAAGACGGTAGCTGTAGTGAAGTCTTTACAAGCTTGTCCAAACTGTCTAAAAGCTGTTGCCGCAAAATATGGACGTTTCTTGTCGTAAAATATGAATGTCTGAGTAAAAAATTAAAGCAAATCGTCAAAACACTCGTTGATAAATATTCCCAGTGAAGAAATGAAATTAAATAGAGAAACCAGTAAATTAAAAGTACTGTACAACTTCTGAACCTGACAAAAATCTCCAAGGGTATTATTCGTGTTAATACAGTCCAAATTTCAACTGTTCCTGAACCATTTGGAAACTAAAAGGCGTAACTTGGAAATTGACGCGTCCATCCGTGCATGAACAATAAACATCATGGATTAAGTCAGTCATTCGTATAGTCACTAAACAATTAAGGAAGCTTTCTTAAGTTTTCACATACAATTTCTGCCATTGATCATCTATTGTACGCTTTTACAAACTTTTACAAACTCCAAAAAATCTAAAGATGGGAAAACCCTAAAAGGGAATAATGGGAAGCCTGGCTGCCTAGCAGGCATAAAGGTTCGACTATGCTTGAATAAATCAATTTACATTTCGGAAAGCAGCACGTAAAAAATTGATATCACACTCACTAAGCAATACTTTCCACAACGGTTACACTCATCCGCAGCATTATTTATATCCAAGGATTTGTTTATAAACTCATTTAAGTTTTGCTGCAAAAAATTATGAAAAAACGTCGACGTAATGAATGTAATTTAATGTAACTGGTTACAGATGGATGATTAGTTTTGTCACACTACTTCTCTGATTAATGATCGGCCCTTTGCTACAGGCTACACTACGAACAAGTAACAACTTTTAAGCAGGTTTTAACTTGACCGAGCATTGTGCAGAGATGACTCGGTAATAATAATAGATAAAAGGGTTCAGGGTTTAGAAATACAATTATTGTTTTACGATCCCAAATTCCCAAATGTGTGAGTTTATTATTAATTGCATGTAGAGAATTATTACACTGAAGCGCTTTTAAAAACAAACAAATTATTTTGGGACCCAAAAAAGAAGATAAAATTAACACACTTATGCGAATTTTTTAATTTTGTTTTAATGGATTATGGTAGTGTCATATAGATAATACACTAATAAGTTAACTTACTACACTACTATTACCTACGTTTCCAGTTTTTATCATACTTCTATTCATTCTCCCCCATCGCATGTCGATGTCCATACTCATTAGAAACATTAGTTAACAGGTTATCGCTCTAGAAAACGGTAATAATCTTGAACATGCCCAAAAATCCATGTAATACTAAATGAAATAATGTATATTAATTCGTCCAATTATTGGCAGTAGATTCTTCTACACACTTGCTACATTTATTCTTTATTTTACATAACTATTATTTTCGGTTTTAATTGACCTCTTCAGTTGCTTGACCTTTATTATAATCCATGTCAGGGTTTTAAATACATTCCTAGTTAGTTAATGATATTTTCCCATTTTTGGTTTAAGTCTATAATTCACCAGTGGAATTAAGTCAGGAAAAACGTTAGTTTCTTAATTCTCATACCGAAAGGCTCAAGAAATCTTGTTGAATAATTCACTTGCATGATACACTTTTAAAAACGCTATGGCTTTAGTTTTATCACAAATCACAATGCTTTACAAATTGCTAACGGTGGTTATAATAGGGGAAGCATAGGGAAAATACTATACAGAAATACAGCATGCAAGATCGTTTACGAATCACCTCTTAACGTGCGAGCGTTTCATGAATCAGGGCAAGTATTTAAATTGGACCTTCTTAGTTGTTGGACATTTAATCCAACCCTTCTTAAATAACTGTGGACCTTTTCTCTTACTTCCCTTGGATAATCTTTGGTCCGAGACAAAATCCACATATTCTCTGAAAATAGAAAAAATTGTAGGTTTTTAACATGAAAAAAAAGTTGTTGTTAATTATTTCTCAGTGATACGAGTGCAGAATTCAACCACTTACGAACATTAACCAGGCCTATTTGGGTACAACTGTATTTTATTGTATAGGAAACGTAATCAGTGTCCAAAACCAAGTAGGGATATTTAAAATGAACTGTTGGAAAAATAATTGTATAAAAAATTAAATGCCTTTTAATTTCCGTTGCAAGTTAAAGTTACTCATACTTCATTTTCATAGCTTACATGGAAGGGGACTTTGGGTTATTACTAGATCCAGCATTAAATCCGCAGTACCATCCCTGCTTCGATACCAAGTGTGTCCAGGATTAACCATCCGTTGTCTCGTTCTAATATTCAGGGTTTCATTAAAAAAATCATTAAAAAAATAAACATAGTCTAGAAATTTGCATGTTTTTCCAGCTTTTTGCACTTACATTCCTTCTATCATACTGATTTCTACTCCAAATGTTCCATCTTTGTTGCCTGAATATTCAACGGTTACCTATGTCCAAAAATTATCATGCATTTATAAATACGGAATGTACCAACCAAATTATTAATTTGAACGATTCTTTCTTACACAAGATGCTGTGGCTTCAACAATGAAATAATACTTTTCAACTTCATACCAAATTCCTTCGTACTAAAAAGATAAAACGAGCTCAAAAAAACTTTCAGTGATCACAAATCCTAAAACAATTAAAAAAATTGGTTTACACTGGAAATGTTGAAATCTCGCATTCCGTTAACTCTAGGACATCTTCCCAAAGTAATATACTGGCCTTTAGCAGTATCCAATGCACAGTTTGCGAGGATGTAAAGCAGTAATATTTTAGTACCACTTGGGGCAAAAATCCGAAATACTGACATGCTTATCAAGTTAGTTCTTAAAGACCGATCTTGCTCTAAAACCTTAATGGAACTCCAATAATAGACTATGAGTACAAATATAATCTTATGATTGAAGGCTATTTAAGGAATTCTCAAAAGTTGGTCCAACTACTTAGAGCCCTACTCCAGAAATAAACGCTAATAAAAATTGTTTGTTCTTTTCATCATAAACTGCGGTTTATCATGGTAGTCTTTTTTTTGCTCTTTATGAAATGCAAATACTCTTTATAAAACAACTTAACAAACTGAACTAATGTTTAAGACATTCTGCAAACAATAAATGGGTAAGCTTAAGATAGACCCACGAACTATTAACATAAAAAACTGCATAAGGAAAAGTTAAAAAGTAAGTTTCATACAATGTTTGGTATAAAAAATTACAAATCTAATGATTCCACGTTAAAATCCCACATTATTACGTGTAGCTAAAAAAGGGTTATGTTCGTGATGATGACCAGCCACTTCACTGCTCTTCTTCATGTAAACCTTTATCTAGTAATTGGGTGCACTTACTTAATTGATTTACTTTCAAGGCGATTTACATCCATTTCCCGAGTGTTTATAACTATGTCCCCCTTATTAATCCCGAGATATTTCAAAAATAGAGTGCTGCTAAGGCTAGTTAATAAGCTGACAGCTTAGTAGTTGTTTGGCATTATCTCAGATATCAGAATCCATTCATGGAAGCTCATAACTAGAAGTTTCGCAGCACTTACTTTACTAAAATGCTAAACTTACTCTGACTGTATAAATAAAATTAGCGTTCAACATAATAGAACTTTAGAAAAACATGGCTATTGTAACAAATCCTCACCTATGTTTTTTGTACAGTGTTTACGCTAGGCATTGACATTGAAGCTTGCTCCAGCTTAATCTTTGTTAATTTCCTGCTGAGCTTTATAATGATTTTTTTTCTGAAGTTAAATATTGGTTCATCTCATGAAAGCTGAAAGCATAAACATAAAAGCAGTACGAGGGGTTCAGGTAGGAAGGCTCACGGCAGGATGGTACAGCGTCATGATCATGATGTTCCAACTAACGACGACGAGTTTTTGTGTTTATCATTTATTGAATATGATCATCAAATGTGAAGCTGACAAAGAAATGCTTGATTGAAGGGAACTAGCTATAGGTGAAATACTGTCGTTGGCATTATTTTAGTGGTACCATGTTTCCCTGTCAAATGAGGAATTACTGTTTACAACCCACCCAAACTTGAAGAATCTCGTAGTAACGGCAAATTATATTTTTTAAGATTGGAAGGGTGGGGAGGGAATTATTCAGAAAACCTGGGGAGAAGGCACAAAACCCAGAAATACAGTAAGTTCTTCTCTTTCATGATCATTGATCATGAATCGAAATCTCTGAATTATCTCTCTCTCAAAATTAGTGAACACTTCCCGGGAAATTAATTGTGTGAAAGCATTAAATATCTTTATTATTTTATGTCTTCTCAAACAATTAACGACTACCGAACAGCTATTAAAAAAGAACACAAAAATTCTAAACTATCTACCCTTCTTGTTTACTTTTTGGTTGAATTTTCTATCGGATTTGTTACTTGTTTCCGAGAAACGCTTTGGGCCACTTCCACCACCAGATTTTCCACCTTTGAAACTTTTAGGGCCGTTTGAACGGTCAGACTTTCCGCCTTGGAAACCCTTAGGGCCAGTTCCGCCATCAGATTTTCCCCCTTTGAAACTCTTGGGCTGGTGTCTGAATGCTCTTGCATTTTTAACGTCTGTCAATTCCTCAGTAAAATGAGACCTTTTCTTAGCTTTCTTGGGGGCAGGAGAACCATTAACACCGTTTTGCTGATCGAAATTATCCGACTTTCTTCCTTTTTTCTTGCCTTTTGCCTGCCGCTTTTGAAATTCAACTAACTTTTTAACCTGCATGTCCTCTTGAGCTGTTGCAATTGCTTGACGGTACTTTGCGGGAGCTCTACTTTTCAATCTGGTTTGTTCTAAATAACAAATTAAGATAGTAAAGTAAATATTGTGTTAACTACTTGGTAATTTTCCGCTTAATTTACTACAAAGAAAACAGGGGAAAAGCAACCTTCAGAACGATCCTTATGTGACTGAAACCAGACTCGACTTTTGTCTTCCACGTCTTGTTGTCCACGCTTCTTCTTTTTCTTTGTTTTCTTCGCTTGTATCATTTTAATAGCCTTGTTGGCCTCAATTTCAGCTCGTACTAGTGTTTTTTCAGCTTCCTCTTCTTTCATAACACTATCTATTTCATCCTCGAGCAATTTTAGCTTATCTCGGTATTTTCCTATGATTTCTATAAACCAAAACAAAACGTTTAAAATCAGACCATAAATAAAATACGAGATGAAATAAAGAGTACCTGGAGGAATGATTCTGGCTTTTACTGAATTGGTAGCGGATTTCGCCACTTGCTTCATTAGTTTCCTATCCTGTTCTCCGACTAAAGATACGGCAACGCCAGATCTGCCTGCACGAGCTGTTCTACCACATCGATGAATGTACTGCTCCAGAGTTGGTGGCATCGTAAAGTTAACAACACTTTGCACTCCGGGAATATCGAGACCTACAAAATAAAGAATACTTAATTTAAGAGCAGTCTTCTTGAGACGAAGTGCACTTCTTATATAGCATACCTCGAGCAGCTACATCTGTTACAATCAATACGTCGACCTCCCCGCACTGAAACTGCTTAAGAGACTCTAAGCGTTGAAGTTGCGTCAAGTCACCGTGCAATTCTCCGATTCGAATGCTCATTAATCCCAAAATAATATGAAGTCGGTGAGCAGTCTTTTTAGTAGGCACGAATACCATAGTTTTATTGTGGAAAGTACGAACAATAAGAGCACATAATATTGCTTCACGATCACTCTCGTTTCGGATCCTGTATAAAACACAGAAACATGAATTTAGTTAACTTTTAAGACAAGTTTTGAATTGATGAGATGTTACATAAATACTACCGCACTTACTTGACAAATTGTTGCCGTAAATTAAAAGCAACTTGCTTGTTTGAATCCACGAATATTCTGCATGGATTTTTTAATGAAACGGTTGCAAGATCTTTGACTTTATCTGTCATTGTAGCGGAAAATAGTAATGTTTGGCGTCTAGGACTGCACTGCTTCACAATTTCTTTTAACTGCTCAGCAAACCATTCATCTAACATTCTAAAAATAGTTTGCCACCATTAAGAATACCCCATTCGGAATAACAAACCTTTCTAATTCTAAGTATCGTACCTGTCAGCTTCATCTAGAATTAGAATTTCTATTGATGATAAACTAAACGACGGAGTGTTTCCCAAATGATCTATCAACCGACCAGGTGTCGCAATAACAATATCAGGATTTTGACGAAGCACAGCTTCTTGTTGCTGCATATCTAAACCACCGACCGCAAGCCCAGTCTATAATACAATAATAACAACGCATAAATCAGTTATCGTTCCACCGACAAATGCAGTCAGGAATAATTCACAAACAATACCTGAATATCTGCTGAAAACGAAGCCAAACTCTTGGTTACTTGATAAACTTGCACCCCTAATTCTCGAGTGGGTACAAGACAAAGTACTCTCGTCACGGCATCTACCTTAGGCTGAATTAATAGAATAAAACGCATGATTAAGAGGACTTGTGAACGAAGCAGTTCTGTCGTCTAATCATAATTAGCCAAACGAACCTTGTAAAGTAGTCGTTCTAAAACTGGGAGCATGTAAGCCGCTGTTTTCCCCGTACCTGTAGCAGCACATCCGCAAATATCCCTACCGCTGAGGGAAACAGGTATTGCAGCCGCTTGAATCGGAGTAGGATGCACAAACCCCAGTGAGGTTATGGCCTAAATAAAGCACAAATTCACGTCAATTCTCAATCCATCTATCTACTACAAGTAAAATAACACATCTATTGACAATATAATAAAAAAATCATTACTTTCAACAACGGCCGAGATAAATTCATTTGCTGAAATGACATATCCGTTTCAAAAACGTAGTCAGGGTCATCCTCAAGTCTAACATCGTCCTTCCCAACTTCTTCCTCTTCGTCACTCTCAGCCTCCGCATTTTTTGACCCCTTTTTCTTCTTCCCTTTATCCTTAACAACAATCTTATCTTCCGTAAGCTCGTCATCCGAAAGATCAATGTCATCTTCCATACCGATGGGTTTCCTTTTCTTTGTCTTGATAACAGGTTTCTTGGACTTTGGTCCGCATGCAGAAATAGAGTTATCTGAATCAATATCATCGGAATCTTCCGGATTATCATCAGATTGGTCATCCTCATCCTCCTCCGAAGACTCTTCCTTGATCTCTACATCTCCAGATCCAGCAACTTCCTGCCCTCCTTTCCGCTTATTAATCTTTTCGTCCAAAGAAGTCGTTAATTTCTTCTTCTTAATCTTTGAAGAAACCGTCTCCTTGGTCAGCTTCTCTGCCCAAACGTCTTGGCCAAATGAACTAAAGTCAAACCCTGGATCAAGACCACCACTATTTCCTCCAGTCTTTGCACGCTTTCTCGTAGGCTGGAACTAAACCGAATTCCCAAAAAAAATATTATTAAAAAAATCCAAAACCTCAAATATCTCAACTTTACAAGGAAACGACCCAAACACAAAAGACTTACCTCATCTTCTGATGCAGATTCTTCCGACAAATCTTCAGGATTGTCATCGTCTTCAATCGTCTTTACTAAATCCGTCATTTTGTCCGTGAAAAATGTACCGACCCACTGCTCAAAAACACCTTAAATCTTCACCTTTAGTACGCCAATCTCCACAAATTTAACTCCTACTGTTGAAAAAAACGTCTTTTTTGTTTGAAATCAACTTAAAAACTGTAAATTTGTGACATAAAACTTCAAAAACTTTGTCAAAAAATCGAAATACTTCTCAGAATATTTTTGTCAAAAACAAATTGGATGTGGTCAGAGCATGGATATACTTACTTCCCGCGATTAAACCTCAAACTACGGGGCACATCTCTACATATTGTTAATTAATTAATAATTAATAATAATTATCCAAATTAGATAAATCACATTTGAACCAAATATTTTTAATTTAATTTCTGCAACAAACTGCATAAAAATATTTTTATAATAAATCTTAATAGCTTAATTAAAATATTAATTATGGTTTTAGTATTATTATAAAAAAGCTGGCTATTTATTTACAAATTTGTTTATGCGGGGTAAGTAAAGCTGCATTTGAGACGGTTTGATCGAGGTACGAAATTTGAATTGAATGATTTTAACATAAACAACATGAAATAAATTACTAAGTCGCAATTAACTTTTAACTTTGGCTTTCGATTCGAGACAAAAAAGGAATTGAAATCGCTGTCGCTTTGAAACTAAAACGCTTCAAATGGTTGTTTTCTCGCTGTTTAGCTAAAAAGGAATGGCGTAAATATGCCAAAGGCTTGCTAAAGGGTCTGGAAATCTTGGATTGAAATTGGACTCTTAACGAGGTACTTTTGTGGGGAAAAATAAAGGATTCTGGGCTGGGATAATTTGTTAAATTGTTTGTTAATTGTGGAATAAGTTGATAAACCAATTTCCCAGAAGCTATTTAAAGTAAGTATTAATTTTATTTTGGGTTTTTGTGGACAGATTCAGCAAACTTTCTAGTACCTGGACCTGAAGGCGCTTCTACTTCTGCTATAATTAATTAAGGGAGGATTCTGTAAGCAAGGATTCCAAGATGTATTCCTCATCATCTTCACGGTCGAAGCAGTCTTATCAGAACAGAGGTTCCTTGTTTCGGTCCAACGGATCTAATTCAGTCACTGTAATGAATCAGTTTGTCACCGGATTAAAATCAAAGAATGAGGAAACGCGGTGTAAAGCATCAAGGGATCTGTACCATTATGTATGTAATTTTTAGCAGCTTTTTTGTGTTATATTCCAGATTTATGTGCGTATTCAATGTTTTGTGGGGTTTTTTATTCCGCAGGTTACAACGGAGCTCCGGGAAGTGTCTGTGGAAGAGCTTACTAATTTCATGGACGAGTTCAATCATTTAATTTTTGACATGGTCTCCAGTCCCGATATCAATGAGAAAAAAGGGGCGATTTTGGCAATTGGTAGGCCTTTTTATCAGCGTGTGTCTGGATACTGAAATACCGGCTTTTTAAATTCTTACGCTTTATTGAATATTTCATTTGGTTCATTTTGTATTAACAGAATCTCTCATTGGAGTTGACGTTGGAAATACCTCGACAAGAATATCTAGATTCGCTAATTACCTAAGAAATACGTTCCCATCTACCGACGTAGAAGTTATGGAACTGGCTGCTAAAGCTGTAGGAAAGTTGGCTTTAGTTTCTGGGACTTACTCTACTGAATATATAGATGTAGAAGTAAGGCGAGCGTTTGAATGGCTCTCTGCGTCAGAAAGGCACGAAGGAAAGAGACTAGCTGCAGTTCTTGTGTTAAAGGAACTTGCGATAGCTACCCCGACATTCTTTTTCCAACAAGTTCAGCAATTTTTTGACGTTATCTTCAACGCTGTACGAGATCCTAAGCCTAATATTCGAGAAGGAGCTGTAAAAGCTCTAAGGCATGCTTTAATTGTCACTGCTCAAAGAGAAAAAACTCAGACCCAAACGCACTACTATAAACTGTGCTTTGAAGAAGCAAAACTTGGGTTTACTGGAGATCTTAGTAGTCAAAGTAGTAAGGAAAAAGGGATCACAAAGGATGATCGATGTCATGGAAGTATGTTAGTTTTGAATGAACTTCTGAGATGTTCTAATGCAGAATGGGAAAGACAATTTTGGGAACTCAGAGAAAAACTAAGTGGGTGTCTTGCCGGGTACACAGCGGCGAGTGGGGCTGCAAGTTCTTCCAGCAAATCAGCAGTAGGCTCTTACTTTAAATAATTTGTTTTGTTCTTTAATTTAAGTTTGATGGTGTTGACTAAACTTTTAATTTTGTATTTAGCATCAAATAACTCAAGACTTGCTCTCTCAATTCTTTCCTCGTTGGAAAGCAAGGCGTCACGCTGGGAAAAGGAGTGCCCCTAAACTGATGTCTGTTACTTCAAGTAGTGGAGCAGCTCATTTGGGTCATGGACACCCAGGATTACATTTGCACCACTCGTCAATTTACAGTCAAACAGGAGACGACCTTTCTTCAAGTGGAACTTTGCCGAGTCCGGGAGATCAAGCTGTTACTTTTACAGAGTCAATGGCGTGCAAAACAATAGTATCTGAAAATTTCAGTGAAATTTGCCGTCAAGTTTTAGAGCAGCGGCACTCCAGAAGTAGCTATGTTCAGCAGACGTTATTTATGATACTTCCAAGACTTGCTGCATTCAACAAAGAGTTGTTTTGTCAACAGAATTCGAATACCAATCAGATTGGGTAAGTTCTCGAGATTTAAGTGTAATTCCTTATGCATTACGGCATGAAGAGGAAATACTAATTATGGGGGTTTGACAGGTCTCAAAGTTATCTATCTCAGACAATGAGCTACTTACTTCAAAGCTTAAGAAGCAAAGAAAGAAGTGATGCGTTCATAACAATTGGTTTAATATCGATTGCTGTTAATGGAAACATGAAGCCATATTTACAGAAAATAATGGAAGTGGTTAGATCGTCTCTTCCGAACAAAGTAATGGTTCCTTTTAAGCGCAAGAAAACTTATTGCATTCGTTTTTAGCATAACTGATTAAATACTTCATTCTTTTGTAGATATTTCTAGCTAAAGAGACTCCGCGAAAGAATCAGAAGTACGATCCATCAATATTTACCTGTCTGACATTACTATCCATTTCAACGAAATCAGCTATTCGATCTGACATTTTGGAGATGTTGGATTCTATGCTTGCTACAGGACTCAGTCCCGCATTGACAACTGCTCTCAGAGAAATACAGATACAGATTCCATCATTGAAAAAGGAAATAAATGAGGGGCTTCTTAAAATATTAAGTCAAATTCTGATGAATCAACCTTGGAGGCATCCTGGGATGCCCAAAAGTATTTTGCTCCAAACGCTTGGGGGTTCAAACTTACCTGGTGGAGCATCAAGTGGTGGAAATAGTGGATTAGGAAGCTCTGGAATGTCTACAAGTGGCATTGATTTTGGAGATAATGCTAATGTAGTTCTTGCTCTCGAAACGTTAGCAAAGTTTGACGTAGACGGTAAGCTTTATTTTTGTAACATTATTATACCGTACGCGTACCGTAACACTACGGGCTTGATCTAGATTATTTAAAATATTTATCAAATTGATAAAAGTTGAAGGTGTTTTTTAAAACTGCAGGGAACTCCGTTATACAATTTGTGAAGCATTGTGCTGATGTTTTCCTTACTTCTGAGTGTAAAGACATTAGACTTGAAGCTGTAAGAACCTGCAGTACACTTTTACGAATGGCGATTCAGGTAACCATATAAGATTATAAAAAACGAAAGCAGTGCTTTTGCATTTATGCCCAAGTGCTCATCAGTTATGTGCTGTTTGAAGGGATTGGAAGGGCGTTACTCTCATACAGTTACTACTACTGTTGCAGATGTCCTCAATAAACTATTGGTGGTCGGAATCACTGATGCTGGTAATTAATGGCAAAAGCACTTTCACTTTTTTGAATTCCGGCACTTTAATTCTAATTGTTGTTACAGACCCCGAAGTGAGATTTAGTGTTTTCGAAAATCTGGATGACATTTTTGACACTTACTTAAGCCAGCCAGAAAATCTGTCAGCATTATTCGTTGCGTTACATGACGAAGTTTTTGAGATTAGAGAAATTGCGTTATGCACTATCGGTAGACTGAGTCTTATTAATCCTGCATACGTTTTGCCAGGATTAAGAAAAGTTTTAGTGCAAGTAAGTCCACTTTCCTCTTTCTAAACTTTGTATCAAATCGCAGATTATGAATTTTCTTGCAACTTTCACCCTAGATTTTAAACGAATTGGAATACTCTGGAATGGGTAGAAATAAAGAACAAGCAGCTCGAATGCTTGGCCATCTGGTTTCAACGAGTCCTAAACTGATGAAATCGTATAAAGATCCGGTGTTAAAAGCTCTCCTGAGAAAATTGAAAGAGACTGACCCCAATCCGGGTGTTGTGATAAATATTTTGGTTACTCTCGGTGACTTGGCCCAAGTACGTTTCTGTTTGATGGAATAAGAACAAAAGTGTTTCATTTTATGATTGGAGATTGGATGCAGAATAAAAGTAAAAACTATATTGATTTTTACGAGTATAGGTAGCTGGTAAAGAGATGCAGAGCACTGTTCCTGAACTACTTACAATTTTACTTGACATGTTGAACGATTCGGGTGCGCCAAACCAGCGCGGTTTTGCCTTATGGACATTAGGGCAGCTCGTTGAAAATACTGGTTCAGTAGTTACGCCCTATCAGAAGTTCCCAACTTTATTAGATACACTGTTGTCGTTTTTAAAAACGGAGCAACAGCATTTCGTGAGGTTGGTTACTGGAGATTTTTTGTTATTATTATTTCCTGATTCTTAAAGAGTCGTAAATTATTTAGACGAGGAACTATTCGAGTTCTGGGCTTGCTTGGAGCTTTAGATCCATACAAACATAAAATGCATCTAGGACAAATTGACGTCGAAGGGAATGCGATTGCTTTAGTATCAATGACGGATCCTAAGTCTGAAATTGAAGCCATACAAGGTTAGTGATATGAGGAAACAACATGGTTTGATTTGGAATTATAGCCTGATGCAAAATTATATTATATTTTCTGTGACTAGAAATGACAACGAGTGAAATGTTGATTCATATGTCAAATGCGACTCTTGATGAATTTTACCCATCTATTGCGATCGCGACCTTAATGAGGATAATTCGAGACAACACTTTAGCTCAACATCACACTTCAGTCGTTCAGGTGAAACCTTTTCTAGCGAATAATCGTTGTATTTTGTTTCTTTAAGCGCAGATTTAATAGAATCATCTTTTTTTCAGGCTGTAACATTTGTTTTCAAATCTTTGAATGTGAGCTGTGTGACATACATACCTCAAGTCATACCTTGCCTCATCCAGGTCATCCGCACTACAGAAATGCAGTACAAAGACTTTTTATTTCAGCAGTTAGGAATGCTCATTGCTATTGTAAAGCAGCACATACGTAATTACCTCGACGATATATTCGGATTAATCAAGGTATTCAATGCAGCAGTTAGTAACAAACCAACTGTAGGGACACATGTTCTGGAGTAGTAGATAACAAACTATTTTCATTACAGGAATTCTGGATGGTCAATGCTTCCTTACAAGTTACAATCATTCTGGTCGTTGAGCAAATCGCAATCGCTTTGGGGTCAGAATTTAAAGTTTACTTAGCAAAGCTGATACCTTTGATGTTAAAAGTACTTGTGTATGATACAAGTAAAGATCGAGTTGTGACAGCAAATGTTAGTTCTTACACTTACAGCTTAAAAGCAAGCATATTGATAAAATTCAGCATTCTGACTTCATGTATTCTTCTTTTAGCTGTTAAATGCCCTGCAAAAATTTGGCACAAACTTGGACGAATTCCTACATCTTTTACTTCCACCTATTGTTAAGTTAATGGACGTACCGGACGTACCTCTTAGCGTGAAAAGAATTGCATTGGAAACTATTGATCAACTCTCCTGCACATTAAATTTTTCAGATTTTGCCAGCAGGTTAGTTTTTTTAGTTAATTATAGTTACGTTATACTGACTGCGAATTATGTAATTGGGTTGATATTTCTAATAATATTTGCCTTTAGAATCATTCATCCGCTAGTTCGAACTTTGGATACTACTTCAGAATTACGGGAAAACTGCATGGAAACTTTAGCAAGTTTAGTTATACAGTTTGGGCCGAAGTTTCAAGTTTTTATACCAATGATTCAGCGCGTTCTTAGGAAGCACAATATTAAGCATACCCGTTACGACACACTGATTCTCTACAAGTGCAAAGACGAGTATTTTAATGATGGAGATGATAACGAGATCAGCCAGCTTTCAAAAATAAAGCAGAGAACGTACAGTAGGTCAAGAAATATGATGGGACTTACTGCAATGGACACATACTCAATAAATAGAGTAAAATTATAGAGATACAATCGCTTTTGAAATTCTACCTACGTTTATAATAATAATAATGATAATGACTAAACATTCATATTTCAGTTTCACGTTTCAACTGCAAATCTGCAACGAGCGTGGACTGCATCCCGTCGAGTTTCTAAGGAAGATTGGTTGGAATGGCTTCGCCGCTTATCTATCGAATTTTTGAAAGAATCCCCATCTCCAAGTCTCAGAGCTTGCCACAATTTAGCGCAAACTTATGCCCAGCTACCTAGAGATTTATTCAATGCGGCCTTTGTATCTTGTTGGACGGAACTTCAAGAAGAGCAGCAAAATGAGCTGATAAACAGTCTGAGACAAGCTCTTATGGTTGACGACCTGCCAGAGATAACTCAGACCATTCTCAATTTGGCTGAGTTTATGGAACATTGTGAAAAGGTGAACTTGCTACTTTTTAGAATATATTTCAAAAGCAAAGTTGCATAAGAATATTAATCGCTTTGATGGTCCATTCTAGGGACCTTTGCCCCTAGAGCCAGAATTTTTAGGAGCCAGAGCCATGTCCTGCTGTGCTTACGCTAAAGCATTACATTATAAAGAGGAACAGTTCCACAAAGCGCCCAGCTCTGAAGTCCTGGAGACCTTGATATCTATCAATAATAAGCTACAAAACAAGGAGGCTGCTGCTGGTATTTATACCAAATTTTAGTTAAAATCAATAATTGTTGTTGATAAATTATCTATAACAGGGTCGGTTATTGACTTCTTCTTATAGGACTGTTGGAGTATGCAATGAAGCATTACGGCAACGATCTAAGAGTGCAAGAACAATGGTACGAAAAACTTCATGATTGGGAAAAGGCGTTGGATCTGTACACTACGAAGTTGGAAACCAACTCGGACGATATTGATCTAACCATTGGGCAAATGAGATGTTTAGAGGCTCTTGGAGACTGGCAAGGGCTAGAAGAAGTAGCTCGAAACAAGTGGACAACAGCTAATGACAAAGATAAAAATCGCATGGCGCATATGGGAGCAGCTGCCAGTTGGGGACAAAATAAGTGGGATCGAATGGAAAAATATGTTCAGTTTATTCCCCGAGACAGTTTGGACGGAACGTTCTACAGAGCTCTCATCTCTATCCATAACGGTTACTATTCTCAAGCGGAGCAGGTAAGTTCTTAAGTTATGACCGACACTGAAGGCAGGATGTCAGACTTTTTAATGCCAATCTTCCACTTACCAGTTAATAGATTCAGCCCGAGATATTCTGGATACCGAATTAACAGCCATGGCAAGTGAATCTTATCAGCGGGCTTATAATACGATGGTTATCGTTCAAATGCTAGCCGAATTGGAGGAGGTTATCCAGTATAAGGTTGTTCCTGAACGCCGGCAAGATATCAAAATGATGTGGTGGGAAAGATTGAAGGTAGTGAAAATTGGTCTGCTAGTTATCTACAATTATTTCATGCTTCAGTATTTCACAACGTTAATTTTTTAAAAATAGGGATGTGTAAATCGCATTGAAGATTGGCAAAAAATCCTGCAAACTCGCTCAATCGTGTTAAACAAACATGAAGATGTTCGAACTTACTTAAAGTTTGCAAGTTTATGTCGAAAAAATGGAAGACTAAAGCTTTCATACAAAACGCTAGTAAGTTTACTGGGCCAGGAACCAGATGTACAGAAAACACTGCCGGCAACTTATCCCCAAGTTACTTACGCGTTTACAAAGCATTTGTGGGCAAGTGGAGAGAAAAGTGTTGCATTTGGGTGAGCTATTTCTTCACATTCTGAATTGGTTTGTTCCATGTTTCATTCAAAATCAGAACATATTTTAGAGCGAATAAGAATTTTTTTTTTTTTTATAGACAACTCAAAACCTTTGTGAAAAATTCACTTCTTCCTCAACTCAATCTAAATTCTGTTTCCCTACCTCCTGGTTTGGAGCCCAGTCCAGGAGAAACAACGGTAGTAGGAGAAAGCACCGCTACAGAACTAAGGAAGCTGTTGGCTCGCTGTTGCCTTCGGCTAGGAGAATGGCAGGAGAATTTAGAAGGATTGAAGGAGGGTGTAATAAATCAAGTTTTGAAGTAAGATCATAATGAACTTAAGACTTCATCCACTGGATTGGGGTCATTAATAAACCAGAGACATTAAATTATTAAGTACGTCATTTATATGTTTCAGGTACTATCAGTCCGCCACAGAACATGATCCGTCATGGTACAAAGCTTGGCACGCTCATGCTTACATGAATTTTGAAGCTGTCCTGTACCACAAAAATCATCATACGCAAAGTCAGCAAGCCTCCGATCGAATTGGATTGGTAAAATATCCTGTTACACATTTCTTTACTGTATTATTCTGGAAATATTCTTACGAAATTGTATTTTTGGCATCACAGACCCCTTCTTATATAAGCCAGTATACTGTTCCTGCTGTTCAAGGGTTTGTTCGTTCAATAGCGTTAAGCCGAACCTCTGGAGCAAGTTTGCAGGACACGCTGCGTTTACTAACACTGTGGTTTGACTTTGGACAGTGGCATGAAGTTTACGATGCTTTGGTGGAAGGTATCCGAGGAATTCATGTCGATAATTGGTTACAGGTAAGAAATAGGTTAATTTAATTTACATCAAGCACATTTAAATTCTACCCCCATATGGATACTGTAGGAAGTTCGCAATTCTCTTCTGTCAATTTATAGGTGATACCACAGTTGATAGCCCGAATTGATACACCACGTCATTTAGTTGGCAAGTTGATTCATCATTTGTTAACGGATATTGGGAAGTGCCACCCTCAAGCCTTGATATACCCATTGACTGTCGCTTCAAAATCATCCACACCCGCTCGTCATGCTGCTGCAAACAAGATTTTGAAGAACATGTGCGAGCATTCACATCTTCTTGTCCAGCAGGCTGTGATGGTATCTGAAGAATTGATTCGCGTTGCCATTCTATGGCATGAATTATGGCATGAAGGTTAGTGCATAGCTAAAAGAATTCAATACAAAAATCGTTTTGATGAATAATAGGAATGACAATACGTTGTGATTTTAAGGTTTGGAAGAAGCGTCACGTCTCTACTTTGGCGAGAGAAATGTTCAAGGCATGTTCCAAGTTTTAGAACCTTTACACGCTATGCTCGAAAGAGGTCCTCAAACACTGAAAGAAACTAGTTTCAATCAAGCATATGGTAGAGATCTGACGGAAGCGTTAGAATGGTGTAAACGATATAGAATATCTGGAAACGTCAGAGATCTTAACCAAGCGTGGGATTTATACTATCACGTTTTCAAACGTATATCGCGGCAGCTTCCACAACTGATCAGCTTAGGTTAGTTTCACAGTAGAAAATTAAAAAATATGGATGTTTTAGTAACTTTAGCCAATACGATGGATGTATGACTTTAGAGTTGCAGTACGTTTCTCCAAAATTACTGAAATGCCGTGACCTGGAACTAGCGGTTCCTGGATCGTATGTTCCTGGAAAACCTGTCATTCAAATAGCTCAAATTCAAAGCCTGCTTCAAGTAATTACCAGCAAGCAGCGACCCAGGAAGCTTTGCATAACAGGTAATTATTGCATAATTTTTGTAAAAATTAGGATTTATAGAAGTTAAAGTGATGTGGTTTAATCATTTAGGTTCAAATGGAAAAGACTTCATGTACTTACTAAAGGGACATGAAGATTTGCGACAGGATGAAAGGGTTATGCAGTTGTTCGGCCTAGTCAATACTTTATTACTGGGAGATCCTGAAACTTTCCGCAGAAACTTGACTATTCAGCGGTATGCTGTTATACCATTGTCAACTAACAGCGGCTTAATCGGATGGGTTCCTCATTGTGACACGTTGCATACATTAATTCATGATTATCGAGAGAAGAAGAAAATTCTGCTGAACATCGAACACCGAATAATGCTCCGCATGGCTCCAGATTACGATCATCTTACGCTAATGCAAAAAGTTGAAGTCTTTGAACATGCACTTGAGCACACACAAGGGGACGACTTAGCCAAACTCCTTTGGCTTAAAAGTCCATCTAGTGAAGTGTGGTTTGATAGGAGAACTAATTACACAAGGTCTCTGGCTGTTATGTCAATGGTAGGCTACGTATTGGGACTGGGTGACCGTCATCCTTCAAATCTGATGCTGGACCGACAAAGTGGAAAAATTGTTCATATTGATTTCGGCGATTGTTTTGAAGTAGCAATGACTAGAGAAAAGTTCCCTGAAAGAATCCCCTTTCGACTGACTAGAATGCTAATGAATGCAATGGAAATTACGGGCATTGATGGAACCTACCGGTATACCTGTGAATCTGTGATGAAAGTTCTTCGCCATAACAAGGACTCGCTGATGGCTGTTCTAGAAGCTTTTGTTTACGACCCTCTGCTCAATTGGCGTTTGATAGATAACACAAACGCTGCTAAGGCTGCTAAACGTGTAAAAGGGACAGCGGCTCATTCAGCTGTTGCACCTGTCGTTCAACAACAATCAGGTTCGTTAATTCAAGACCCTGGTGGTTCTGATACATTGGATGTCATCAGTGAAACTGTGCCAAGTATCGCTGCTGGAGCACAGCCTATTCAAGCTTCTGGCAAGAAAGTAAACCCTGAAGCAGGTAAAGGATTCATTTCATTTCATCTCACACTTTCAGCATCTGTAGATTAAAAATCAAGCTACTGTCATGAAATGGTTTCTTATATAGATAATACGGACAAGCCCCAACCCGAGGCTCTGAACAAGAAGGCGCTTGACGTTGTAACTCGAGTAAGAGAAAAGCTGACAGGTAAAGATTTCCAAAATGAAGAGGCGTTAGGAGTTAAGGAACAAGTTGATCTACTAATTCAGCAGGCTACAAGTCATGAAAATTTGTGCCAATGTTACATCGGATGGTATTGGAAAATATTGAATTTTCACTTAAAACATGAATAATTAAATTTTAAATACTGATTTTTATGTATATACTAATTACGCTTATTTTACAGGTGTCCGTTTTGGTGAACTATTCCTTCTAAGAAATCAAGAATAGCTGAACTCAGTACTTCTGTTTTTTACGTGAATTTTGACTGTTTCGTTGAGCTTAGTATTTTGTAGCTTTAATATTATGTCCAGGGTATAAATAACGTGTAAAAAATGATAGGCTTTAGTCATTGTAGACGGAAAAAACATATGAAGATGCCAGCAAATATTTGTTAAGACAATTTTAATAGAATAGAATACAATATAATATCTTCCGTGGACCTCTTTTTCCTAAAAGAGCTTTTATTTTCAATAGAATAGACTAATTTTTTCTCTTAACCTGTAAGTCAAAGTTTATGAAGAAACAAAAAACTATTTAGTGTATATCTCTTGATCTTTATTCTGTAAATACTTACATGTACTGTACTACTGTACATGTTAATGTTTTGATGCTGTTTTGACTAATGATTATTTGACCATTATATTTAGACCTACTCTTTTATTGTGATCAATTATCATTTGCGAAACAGTGGAAATACGAAATTATGCTACTGATTTCAATTTAATTAACTAACGAAGAATAAATACTTCACACATACAAACATTCCAGCTGCCGTGTTTTACAACCTCTATTTAGTTTATTAACTTCTAGAGCGTATATTTCTGGTTTTAATAATTATTAGTTCCTCACCCACTATAATTCCCATCTGAATCTACCCTTCCACGTTAAAAGTTAACATTTAAACCCGATATACTCTTTTTTAGTTAAACAGTTATTAGTATTGGTTATGATCAATTATTCCTCAGCTGGTAATAATTACCGGATGCACGGTAATTTGAAATACTAACAGAGCTTAAAAAGCTTATCTCTGGTAAATGCATGGGGTTTAGATAGATAATAGATAAGATAAAAAAACAGCAGAAAAACCTTGAAAGCGTCTTGTGAAATTGTATAAGATCGTTTTAAACTGAGCTTTTCTGGGTTTTGAAATTCTGTCCATTTATAAGA
>JAQFZX010001934.1:0-23700 GCA_034682405.1 Hydroisotoma schaefferi | reverse complement strand
CCAGCAGGGAAAGCTACACATTTAGAATTTAACTAAGTTTTCATGGGTCCAAAACTGCTTTGCTCTAATGCTAACCAAAAATGCATGTAATTCTTAAATGCAAATTTAAAAAAACATTACTCAAATCCATAAAACCTAACTCAAATTCCAGCTTTTACAAAGAAGAAAAAAGCATCAACTCATTTACTAATTCTAACTCGGATTTTGCTAATCGATCTCATTAATTCGTCAGAGATGATAACCTTCATGTTTCTACAGCTGCACATTGTCATCGTCAAATCCTATTCCTAACCTAAACCTTAACCTTACTATGTTTAGTGAAATGACTAAAAAAGGCTTCTAGAAACCTTAGATTAGTTTCATGACAATTCAGCGTTAAATACTTTATTCCGTAAATAGAATTAGCATTAGAATTAGACAGGCAATGCGTATAGATATGGCGGTGTGAATGAAGTAGGCAATTTACACAATCAATATATTTGGATAAAATTAATAGTTTATCATTGGTAAAATAGCTGGCTTAAAGCTTCAAATATTATGGCATTGCGGCAGTTTGTAAGTTCATTTATCATAAACTAGTTACACATTATAGTAGGTAAGTATTAATTAGGTAGGATCACACGTAAATTGACAAGTATGGTAACTCTGCGGATAGCTCAATAAATTCATGCTAACAAGGAAGGATTATAACGGTAGAGGTGCACGATTGTTTTTTTTGTTGTAGTAACATCATGTAGCATTTGCTAATATAAATATAAAGAATGATGGAATAGTGTACTTTGCAGTACTAGTAGTAGTTTTAGTTTAATTAGTTGTAATGTAGTTACTGTATACTTTATGGACAGCTTAAATTACTTCTTCAAGGCAAAACTACTCCTTTTTAAAACCTTACACGAACTACGATTCAACAAAATGACTAAATTCTTACGAATAAATGGCGTAAACTAATAATTTAATTAATAAATAGTAGATTTTCAAAATAAATACAATGGGAAATATTAAACAAGTTAAGTTACAACAAGCTCGCCCATATAACAGTTCGTTGTAACTCAGTATTTGCTTTGGTGTGGCTAAAATAGACTAAAAACTTCTTTTTTTCCTGAATAAAAATCCCGTTCTTTTCCTTACTCATAATAATGGTTAGTGTTTCTAGGAGGGTTGACTACTCGGAGTTGTCTCAGCACCACCGTTACCAACCCCACCCCCTCCTCCAGTCTTCTTTTCTTCTGCCGCATTGACGGAGTTTTGTAAGTTATCAAAGTTCTTCTTCATCTCCTGGATAGATCCTTGAAGTTCGGAGCCAAGGGTGGCCAGATCTTTACGAACCTCTTCAATGGAGGGCGGAAGGCCTTTGCTTTGCTTCTCTAGGTTAATTACCCGCAGATTAAGTTCCTCCACGGAGGACTTCAGTGAAATAAAGGTAGAGTTGAGCAGCTCTAGATTTCCAGTAAGGTTAACGGTAGCGGAAGGACTTTGGTTTGGATTGTCATGATCACTTTTTGTGAATTCAAGGCTGCCCGCAGCGCTGTACTTTTTAACTGAAATAGTAAATTAGAAGGCGTTAAGAAATGAAGAACTTTGCTAAGTCGGAAAAAACTGTAACAATTTAATAGCGTTTTACCTTCCCAGCTCAAGCTATCAATCTTCCTCTGAAGACTGACCATAATAGACGCAAAAGTGGCGATGACAATTATCATCACAATGATACAGCTATACCGAAGGTATTTGCTCGTAAGGGAGCTACTGCTACTGGAGGAACCCGATCCGGAATTGACCCGACCATCATTCGAAATATTCAAGTTATCCTGCTCATCATCCCCAAAGCAGCAGCATATGGATATCAAATCGCCGGGTTCATTTTGGTCTGGCATACTTCGAGGTTTCCTTCTTCCGGAGGACCTCCTCCTGAAACCAATTCATAAAGAACGTTTTAAAATCTAGAACGATTGGAAACCAAGCACGACCTCTCACAACATTTATTTTATACCTTCTCAGTCTTTTTCGGTGCGATTGTTGAACGGAATTGAAACCCGGGGATCCAGGATACCCAGTTGACGCTGGATTCGAATTCTGCAATCGGTACTGATGCTGCTGACCTTTGCCCAAAAGCGCCCTATCCTTCACACCATTATGCTGCACAAGAAATTCCGTATCACTATCATCCGAGCTAGACGACAAAGACGACGACAGCTTTACATTCATCGTTGCAGAGGCAGCCTCAAGGTCCCCAGCTCCACGGGATAGCGATGTGAGTTGCAAAGGGATAGCAGCATCTGGCCCTGGCCCGTTGGTAAATCTAAAGTCCAGTTTATTCTCAAACGAAGAATTCCTGCTACTTCGTCGCTTTCGTTCATAAAAAGTATTGACATCTTCCAGAGTATTTAGACTGATTGGTGTAAAGTTGTCCAGATCCACGAAATCGGAGCTGGTAGGAACGGGATGTTTGTGGTTCGAGTTCGAGCTTACAGGCTGGTGAAAGTTAGCTGGGTAGCTGGAAAAGTGACTTGAATCAATTGAAGGTCGATTTTTAGACTTGCTGGCTCCCCTTGAATCTTGACTTTGACCTTGGCTTTCCCCATTTGGTATAAAGTCGACTAGAAGTTGTTGCGTTTCCTCGAGATCATTTGACCGAGAACCCTCCTCAAGCTGGAGGGTGTCGATTCTTGTGGTTGGAAGGGTCATTTTCATTACAACTGAGGAGTTTTACAACAATCCGTACTGGCACAACCATTCGACCTCAACTGGTCACGACTAGATTCCTTTGAATTTAACTGGATTAGTTAGAAAACATTCTTATGGCACGATAACGATCACGATTATCCTTTTACTGCTTCTCTGTATCATTCAAAGCCTGAAAAAACAAAATTATCAAATTAAAATGATATACAACAACTACTCGTCGAGACTCGAGATGTAAGTGTAAGAAATAACAACGCATAAATTGAAAACTCACCCTATCTAAAATTACTCCAACAAAATAACCCGTTCAAGAAGTAGGATGAACTATTTTTCTTCCACAAGTTAGCCATAAAATATAATATTTAAGTACTATTAAAACTCGCATTAAATCCAATCCAACCCTATTCATTCAATAGAATATATATCCTTTCCTAATAGAAATTACCATACATATGCAAACAAACAACGAACTAAAAATAATATTATCGTGATGTAGAAGTCCCAGTCCCACTATGCCGTTCTGAACATTGAACTCAGCAAGGAAGTGTACCACTAGTTAAACCAAATCTACATTTGAATGAATTCTTATTCATGTATTTTTTGCTTTACTCCATGAAGTGAAAGCATGAATTCAACTAGGAAATCCAGGAAAAGTTAAACTTTCCTTCTCGGTGTTTTTATAGCACCATAAAAAAGTTTCATTCGGGAAGTCGGAACCTGGAGAAAGTCAGTCCAGAACTGGCAGCAGAATCGAATGGATCGTAGTGGGACTGGATCGGATTATCATAATTCTTTTCTGGCTACGAGGCAGGTGCTATACTCTCTGGAATTAGCTTTGCAATAATTATTATTATTATTATACTGCAGAGAGGCATGCGTTAATTGTAGTGTTAATTATCCCTAAAATACAGAAAGAAAACATACACAAGATATTACCTTGTGAAAAAATGTATGCCAATGCTAGAAATGTAATGCTACGAAATGCTAGAAACGAAAACATAGAAGTAAAAGGAAAGCATATCATTTTAAGGGAAAGTTTGGAAAGCTACTTCAATAAAGAAGTCACATAAAATAGGAACCATAATTGAACCTTTTATTCCACTAATAATCCACAGGACATGGGATATCCACTCAATAAAAAGTAATAAATTAAGTACTTACTAGTTTACTTCAAAAACTGAACCTTCAAACAAATAAATTAAATCTCATTCTTCGGGTAAATGACAATACTTGAATATTTTTTCAATCCGTACTTATAAGTAATTAAGCTACTTTTTCCTTAGTCACAACAGCAATTAACTTTGTACTCATGAAGACAATCTATAACCCAGCCTTTGAATCCATCCATCCATCCATTTGGCGTTCAAGGACGTAATAATAATAAACTCAAAGTATAAATTGCATCAATTCTAACCTGATAAAAGAAACAGGTAAATAAATACAGGAACAGATCAGTACAATATTTGACACAATAACATCACTTTCCATTGATATTTTCTCGGAAGATAACATGAGGACATATTTCCGCTTCTTTCTCATACACCATAAGCATTTTCGCCATTATTTCATCTTGAACTGCTCGATCCACTTTGGGGTACATTATCTGAAATAAAATCATACATCATCACTTCACTTGTACGTTCATAGAATTATAGCTTATGAATTTGAATAACAATAAATTATAATAAGTTACATTCGGCCAACTATTTCTTCCGTCTGGTGAACACAAAGGAACTTGAGCCCCGTAAGCAGACATTGCCAATTGAATCGCTGCAACCGCAATCGCTTGAGGAGGATAGAGAAGAACACTGGCATCATGGTGAAAGTCTTGCAGAAGTGACCACGCCGTTCGAGCTACAGGAGCTTTAATCCACCCATCGTAACCAATCCATTCTTCCAAAGTCTTCAGATAGTGAACCAAGAACTGGACACATAAATTCACACAACAACAATTACTACACATAAATATCAAACGGTACTCTTAAAAACTAAAACTCCCAAATACTTTATGAGGATGTGACATATTAGTCTGAAAGGTCAAGATCCGCATCATCAGCAACTCTCCTTGAACTATCCCATCCCGGAAGGACCAATACTTATCGCTTAGATCTAAAGGCAAGCTGTTCCGATGGATTGTGGCATAAGCTACGTTAATCACGTCTCTCAATTTCAAATTCTGACTCTCTACCTTCCCAGCAAGGTACAGACTTGTTGCTGCAATCAACTGCAATAAATAAATGAGAATTACCCCAGTTACAAAATCCCACGAACGATCATCTTCCAAAGCAACTTACATATAAATCGTAATTATTGTCATCCGCTCCTTTGAAAAATCTGTGGAATAAAACAGCCGCAGTTGCAATGGTCATCGGTCGAGCCTCCAATTTTACTCCTAGTCAGAAAAACACACACAATTTTAATAAGTAAATACTACACTCTTTTTCTTTTTGTACTTTAACATTTACCACATTCGAAAATGAATCGAGCAGCCAGGAAGTGATTCTGCTGAAGTCGATAGTCGATCAAGGTTTCCGTCAAAGAAACCCCTCCATTCCCCATTATCTGCTGAATTTGCTTGTTATTTCCTGAATTAATAGAAGCAACCGGAGGAACAGACATCATCGGTCTTTCCATCAAAAAATAAACTTCCGTTTCCTTTTCTCTAAAAAACAGCAATAAATTACGAAAGTCAAAACTCAAAACCAACTTTACGTAGTCAAAATCAAAAGGTCAACAAAGCTAATAGCCTCTCGCTCTCTTTAGAAAGTTCTGCTCTTACCAAAAATGCTTCGCCAGCGTTAAGTAGATCGAATTTCAACTCCCTCAGCGTCTCCAGCGTTTATAAAATCAAATTCTTACTACGGCAGCGTCTCCAGCGACCAGCAAATCAAATCCCAACTCCAGCACCGTCTCCAGCGATCAGAAAATCCAATCCCACCTCCAGCAGCGTCTCCAGCGATCAACAAATCAAATCCCAACTCCAGCAGCGTCTCAAGCGTCCTCCAATTTCCAATTGTTAAATTAAATTATCAATTTCTCCTCTTTCCCTCCTTCCTTCCCTAATTAAAAAAAGGGCCCTCCCGTTGTCCCGTTATCCCACTTAAAGCGTCCAATCAGCGTCCACTCTACCCAGCGTCAGCGTCTTATCTCTTCCAGCCTTTACCTTATCAATGATAAGTTAACTTATCATCAGCGTCCGTCGGCTCTATCTCAGCTAGTCGGACTTTATATCTCAGCCGCAAATAAATAACAAACTTTTAAAATTCTCTCTCACTTCCGCCCGTTTCTACAAAAATTCTGGCCGCATGAGTTCAAAAACTTGCCGAAAAAAACTCTGATGAAATTGCGTGTTCTTGTTCCATTTCTCTTCATTATAAAAACCCCAAAGTTCGTAAAAAAAACTGGACGCTTTTTTCATAAAAAAAACTCCGAAAAAAGTTTCGAAAAAGTTAAATCCAAAAACTCCCAAAAAAATCCCATTTTGTTTATGAAATAAGCTTCAAAAAGAGTTCCGCTTGCTGAGCACCCAGCCGTCCGTTTTTTCAGCGTTGAGCGTTGCCCTAAGCTTTCTAATAGTATCCCACCGAATCCCGTATTTTTCCAGTGATTTAATCAGTATTTTATTTAAAAGGTAAAAAACCCGAGGAATAAAGATGCCCAGTCCGGGTAGTCTAGTCTCCCGTTTTTTTTTCGGTGTGACTTCGATAGGTGCAGCACTAGGGTTGCTTTACTGGTACTACAGTCATCAACAGCGTCGCAAGGACCCGGCAGACGACCGGAACGCTGAAACGAATTCAAAGCGTAGGCGTCGAATAGCAAGCGGGAGTGGTAATGGAGGGACGGAAACAAAAAACCGGGTAACTTTCGCCGAGCAGAATGAAATAATCGGGACATCCTGCGGACACCAGGCAGCTACTCCTGAAGACGACGTTTTTGACGGTTCTTCAGCAGGATCTCCCAAAGCCAAGATAGAAACTCCCGAGTTGACGAAGAAAGTTGTCAAAATCCCCGAAGATAAGCCAGAGGAGGATAAGGAAGATGAAGATGATGATGAGCCTAGCGATAAACTTGTTATGGAAGAGTATAAATCCCCAATCAAGATTGAACCTTTGATGCTTTCAAAATTGTCAGAGCCCCAGCAGCAGCAGGCGGAGGTTGTGGAGCCTTTGTTAGTCGCTGCAGCGTCAATTGCGATAAACGGGCTTCCTGGAACGGGAACAGCGCTGAATGGACAAAATCATCCAGGAATTGACGACCTTATCACGGCTGAAACTGACTACGACCATACTTCGATGCTGAGAGAGGTTAAGATACCGAGGGACCATGTTTCAGGACTTATTGGCAAGAAGGGTTCGCACATCAAGAGCATTCAGAATTCTTCAAACACAACGATTAATTTTAAGGATGAAAGTAAGAGCATTTGTTGAAAATTAATTACAGGAAGTTTATGGTTTATTTATTTTATTTAATCCTTTTTTTAATGTTAAGGTTTGGAGAATGGTGACCGGGTTTGTGTGATTCGAGGTGCACCACCCGCAGTAACTTTGGCAGAATCCATGATCGAGAAGTATATTTTGGAACAACCGATTGTAACAACGCATACTATGAATATCCCTCTTTCCTCTGTAAGTTTTGTGGAATTGGAGTTGAAACATTTGGTAATTTTGCCTGTAAAAGATGAGGACTTACGTACGATTGGAAACTGTTTTAGGTCGGGAGGATCATTGGAAAAGGAGGTGAAACGATCCGGGGAATCCAGGATGCGAGTAGAGCACGAGTCACTGTTGATAGTAATGGGAGTTATAATAATCAGTACAGGGGTAAGGAATTTACACGTTTGGAGAAAGAGTTTTGAAGTCTATTTGTTTTGATAAGTAAATATTGAGGGATTTGTTTTGTTTCTTAGGTGCAGGAGATGGTGGTGGAGGTGGATCAACCAGACCTGTAATGATTAAAGGAACTGAAGACCAAATCGAAATAGCTCGGCAGCTCATTATTGAAAAAGTGGAGGAGGAGAAATCCCTACGACGAAATATTGACTTAGCTACTCAAAACCGAACCCCGAGGAGGGCTACTTCTAATTCTACATCGAGCTCTCCAGGAGGGTTGTCAGCTACTCCGAATTCTAGTAATATGAATGGAAATGCTTTGCCTTTTAAGACTAATGGAGTCTTTGAAGTATTTGTTTCTTGTGCTTATCATCCCAATGACTTCTGGATTCAAAGTATGTTAGCGGGTTTCTTTATGCAGTACAAAGTCAAAAGTCTTGTGCCATATCTTTGATAAATAATCTTATTTGATTAGTGATGGGAAGAGATGCTATTGAACTTGATAAGCTCACAGAAAGCATGACTGAATGGTATTCGCATGGGTATGATGCATATGTTGGAGAAGTACGAGCTGGAGACATGATTGCAGCAGCTTTTGATATTGACGGGAAAATGTGAGTGTCGATTTTGCCAAAACCAGGAGCAGTAGATTATTTGATGTAAAAGTAGTATGATAATTTTTATAACTAATTTCCTCTTTGATTATTTAGGTATCGAGGAAAAGTGCTAAGAGTGGATAACGATGATGTGGAAGTCATTTACGTAGATTATGGGGATAGGCGAGTCTTAAAAGTCACCGAAATTAGGTCGATTCGTCCTGAATTTCTGCAGCTTCGATTTCAAGCTATTCAGGCAACTTTAAACTTAGGGTAAGTTTCGTAACGTGATGTGTTGGTACCTGAATGAAGAGTGGGTAATAACTATGTTTGTTTTTAGTTGTATTGGAGAAAGATGGACAGATCAAGCAATTAGTGAATTCTGTGACATGACCTACTGTGCACAATGGCAACCGGTAACCGCTAGAGTAAAAGATTATCTAAAGGATCCCATCGATCAGAAGGATCTGATTTGGGTTGAACTCATAGATAAGGTATTTAAGCGTTCCCTCCTTTCGTATCAGCTCCATTTAGAGAAATTAATAATGATAATATATCTCTGACATATTTCCAGGATTCTAATATCGGTGCAGAACTTATTCGTCGTAATTTAGCCTGTGCAATGATGATTCCCCCATCAAACTTACCAGTCGGCGTCTCTCCTACTAATCATCTTCAGTCAAGAAAGTCCTACGCATCGGTCGTATCATCAGAAGAAATAAAAAGTCCCTCAGAAGAGCCAAGTCATCCCGAAGGAGCAGCAGGAGTATGGAATGATGAGTTCAATGGAAACTAGCTTACCCGTGTTTCAAATTAGCTTTACAAATTAATGAATTTCTAGTGTGTAATATTCGCATCCTGTTAATATTGAAGTCTCTATTGCGCACAGTTTCTGTTAGTACCCTTAACAATACAGATGACCCCATCGACTCGTCCTTGACTTTGAGATAAGAACCTTTAGACTTTTTTTGCTGACAGATCAAACCTTCCTCAAACGTTCTCCGTGCTTCACTGTGTAGTTTAGTTCAGTAGTGTAGGTCTCCTCGGAAGGACATTCATAAAATGCTGATGTATACTTTGAATAAGGTTTAAAAGTATTTAATAAAATAAAAACAGTCTGATGATTATGATCAAAAATCATTTTTATTTCACAAGTTACAGTACACTAAAAAGTTAAGGAATTGCAGGGTAACTGTTCCTTCATATTTATTCGTGGATAGATATAATTCGGTTTATCTGAATATTAACTGGAAAAGTTTCAAAACTTTAGTAAATAGTAGTACAAGATTTTGGCCTGATCCTGCAGTAAATGAATAGGAGTTACGAACTTACTAATGATTCCATTACTTGTTTTAACATTTAAGCTAACTCTACGAATTCTGTATTTTACTTTATATACAATTTACATCGTTTTAAATAAAATCTCTTGAACAATTTTATTTACCTGGTAATGATAAATGATCCGTTTTAAAAGAATTACTTAGTATTGCAGGTTAAATTCTCTTTTATCCTTGGGTTTTTTATTCCTCAAATTGAATTTCCTTATTATTTAATTACAATAAACAGGGTTACATTAATTATAGGAAGGTTCTAATAGCTAAAGTATTCCCTAGAATATTCCTAATCTTTCATTTAATTAATTAATTCAGTAAGTAATGGCACCATTTATATGGAAATCGTTGCAGGATGGCTTTTTCATTTCATTTGGATACGTTAATTTCTACAATATATTATCCTAATCAATCAATAAAGAATTAGTTACTCTCAGGATAAGACTTCAAAACAGCCTTTAAATGGGTACTACAAGTAAAAAATTCACAAATCCTCTACCTTAAATACTTTTAACTAGAAAGGATTGATTGTAGAAAGAGTTGGAGTACACAACTTCGTTTGGCAGATTATAATATGAAAAAAGGCAGGTTAATTATTCCATGTTAATGGTAAAGTTAACAGGGTTAAATAATGCTTTAAGTTTCTACTTTAATTGAATGAATATATATTCTCGTATTAACTTAATGCGTAAGTATGTAAAAACTACTGTTTAATATTCTGGTAGATAAGGCCAGCAGTTGCGGATAAGGATTGTCTTCGGGCTTCTTGCACAAAATTGTACATAGGAATGGGATACTTTCGCTTGGAATTGTTAAAAATAGAGAACAAATTCTGAAGTATTTCCTTGTATTCTGGTACAACCAGAGTAGACGAGGACGCTACACAGCATCCCGCAGCGTTTGAAACGGACGTTGCTGAAGCAGTAGTTGTAGTAGTAGTAGAGCTGCGAACATCTTCATTATTCCCATTACTGCTACTTGTTTCGGAATCCGAGTTTGAAAACTCTGAAAAAGAGGCTCGTCGATAAAGGTCCAAACCGGGTGAGGTGGTCAGCGTAGCCGTTGAAGTTGTAGAATACTCCGAATCATAACCCGAGGAAGCAGAAGATGAGGAGGATTCTTGCTTTTGGTACATCATCGCCGAAGAATGCTGAAATTAGTTTAGTAAAATAAGCTTGGTTAATTATCGCATTAAAGCTGAGCATTTCAATTAAAAAAAGTAAAAAAGATTGCCATTTTAAGGGTTTTCAAAAGTAAAAAGCTGGAAAAAAAACATTTCAAAATTTTGAAGTCTTTCTATTCCAAAAAAGATGTCACTTGAAAAAATTTATATTTATAACCTACTAAAAGATTGTGGGATCGTTAAAAATTATATCTTAATTTGAAGGCATTTTGTTCGTAAACCAAAAACTTAACTACACAAAACCATACAAACTGCTTTTAAAACTGAATTAACACATAATCATAAAAACTCCATGTTAATGCAACAATATATGAAGTCTCTGCACATAGTTTCAGTCTTTTTACAACATTTCCAAGAGATTTTATGCATAAATGTCCAGAAAAAAGTTAGAATAAGTTATTTCAAACACCGATTGAAGCATTATATTTTGCACAAAGATAACTTATTTACATGAAGATAAACCACATACCCACTGACGCATCATTTGTATCATGTTCAGTCTTTTGAATCTCTCATTCATTTAGTAGAGAAGTAGTAGTAGTTGCATGTAAATGGCATCTGAGACGGAGTTTCGAATTTTTTTATTTTTATTTTTTGGAAAGAGAGATTGGATTTGTAAGGATATGGATGGGTGGGTGTGGTTAATGCTACAACTTCCTGGAAGAAAGTTGCGGATTCGGGGACAACCTTGAGGGAGTTGTTAAAGCAAGGATTTTTTTTGTTGCGGGTGAAGTGGCGGAGACAACGGGAGTACTTCTACCGGGTAGAATCACCGCTGTGGTCAGGAAGAACAGGAAACTGAACACGAACCAAACCAGTTCCGCAACCCCAAAAAAGCTCAAGAATAACCAGGCACACCCTCGAGACTACATGGAGGAACAAATACAACCCTACTTTACTTTATAAGCTTAAATTAAGTCATATATTTACAAATAAGTCTCCAGAAATGGAAACTACTACTGCTAACTTTACTACTACTAGAAAATAGAATCCAGTTAAGGTCTACGGAGGCTTAAGAGGGTCATCATAAAGATACAAAAGCAAGCTTCGAGTTGGCTATAAATTAAACTACACAACTACTACATACTTTACTAAATGGTTATTCACTTTTTACATGTTTTATAATGATCTTTTAGTAAATGTCAACTTTTCTTTGGGATTTTTCACCAATAGCATAGTAAAGTACAAAATATCCTGAAAAGTTCCCATTTCTTTTGACAAATATACTTTGTTCATAACAATCTAAGGAAAGATACAGAAAAGCAAGAAAAAACTACATAAATTGTTCAGATAAAGATTAAGAAGTGGGTTAGTAAAAACATCTTCAGATTTCTTTTCCAAAATTAAATAAAAAGACTATAAACTGTGTTTGTATAAAATATCTACACAGACGGCCAACTCGAAGCCCTACCTTTCTCGGATGTTCTACTCCCTCCCAGCCCGATTGATTCTGGTTCAAGGGTCTCATTCATTCAAGGGTCAAAGGGTCATAGTAGTAGTAGTAGTAGTAGCTTCGCAGTTTCATTAAAGGAATAACAACAGACCCAGTTTCTCCATCAGACTTACCAATAAACCTCCCTTCTCAACTTCCTTTTCCCGAGGAAGTTCCTCCTCAGCCTTTTGACTAACTTCTAGCTTATCATCTGAGAGGTTATCCGCACATGCTACTTCGTTCTTTTCCCTCGACGCTGCGTTTGGTCCCTTCGACGCTGCGTTTGGTCCTTTTGACGCTGCGTTCTGTCCCCTCAACGCTGCGGCTGTAGATTTAAGAAACTCTCCCTCAGCAGAGGAGACTTCACTACTCATCTCATCGTCCGAAGGTATTCTCTTAGGCAACTGGAGGAATTTGGGGTTACCTTTACTCAAACTCAGCTCTTTCTTCACAACCTTTTCGACAGGATTTGAATCAGTCGAAACGTTCCAAACCGTTCCACCTCCCACAATCGCTGTCGCTGTCGCAGAGTCACAACTCTCCAAATTAGCTTTATTATCCAAACAATTATTCATCAAAGACAAGGAAGTCCTGTGCTTCTTCTTGGACTGTAGTTTCCCCATCTTATTCTTACTGAACTCCGGTTTCCGATCCTTGACAAGACAAGCATCCTCATCCGTCCTAGAGTCACTTTCCGTCTCTTCATCCGTCTCCGTAGAGCTTGAACTCCCTCCCCCACGACCACTCCCACTGGAATCCTTACTAAACCTGACCTTCGACCCTGGATTCCCCCCATCCAAAACATCCTCCCCCGTCTCATCCTTATCATCATGGCCGAAAAAAATGTCAAAAAGTTCCGAGTTTTCGTAGTCCATTTCCTCTATATCGATTTGGCTTGGATTCGTCCTAAGGAAGTCCTTCAGTTTCTTATTTCTCGAGGACTTTCTAGGAGATGAAGAGCTACCACTCCCCCTTCTTGGGGGACTCATTACCAAATTATTATTATAGCTATCACTTCCAGGGAGGGAAGGAAAGTGACCTGAGGTCAACCGGTTATCTTTAGGAGTCCGGGTATGGCTGCTAAAGGACGTGCCCGTCGCCCTCGCTAGTTCATGTTCCAAAGAGCTAAACTCCATATCATCTTCCGGAGAGCCGAACTCCCATTCCAGACAGTTCAAATCCACATTATCGCTTTCAATCGAGTTGACCAAGTTTAGGATATTTATTTCTGCCGAGCAGCGTTTACAAACTGGGACAAAGTTAGAAACAGTTCTGAGGGGTGACGCTCCTGCAGAACTTGAGGGAAATGATGGGGCTAAGGACGATGGGGGTGACTGATCTAGGAGTAAAGATTGGTGGGGGTGGAGGCCCGGAAATTGGGAATTTATCTCGGAATTCCGCCTCGTCGACGAAAGCGGAAATTGGATGAAGGAGCCGTTTAGTTGGGAATCTTGGAGATGTCTTCGTAGCTCGGATAGTTCTTGCTCTTTTTCTGTATTTATTTGTACAATTTGTTGCTGGAGATTTGCGTTTTCCTGAATAAAAACATGAAGCACGTTAATCAAACTTTTTTTTATCCATTACAAGCATTCAAAGTAGAGATCGTTAACTTTTATTGCACATTTCTCAACAGTTCTTGAGTTCTTTTGTAATGTTAAGACGTGCTAGGATATGCACGGTGCATCAGAAAGCATTCAATCCACCTTAACCTTCACCAGCCACAGTCAGAGCTGAACTGTCACACGGATGGAAGTCATTAGCTGCTTTTTTCGTAGTTTTTTATGCATAAGTTTGGTCATAAAAAGGTAGTTAAGCTTGGGAAACATGAAATCGGGATTAGCTACGCTTCGGCTACCTCTTTTTGCGAGATGCAGCGTGACCAAAATTCGGCTGAGTGACTCAATGATCCATTTTTTATAACATCTTACATAAACTCTGTAAGCTTTTTTAAATAAGCGTTTTTTATGCTTCTTGGATGCATCTAATCCCCGTGTTTTTACCTGAATTAAAAGATTAATTTGGGTTTCAAGTTGACGGACTTTGTCAGTCTCCTTCTTTCTCGAGGCTAGGAGCTCTTCTATTCGGGTTTCAAGACTGTCGATAAATTCAGTTTCTGATGTCTTTAGGTCGGGAGAGTTGGAGTTCCCTGAGTCAAATTCATCGGGCGATGGCGTATAATCTCTGGAAATTTTATAAATAGAATTATTTAAAAAAAATTATAGAATTTTGATACGGATCCGTACCCTTTTAAGTTTTGAAACTACGAAATATTTGTAGTTAATTAGTAGATCTGTCGTCCTGTCATGTGGCATTTACTACTTTTAGAACCTCAACGCTTATATTATATTCTAAAATCCTGAACAAATAACAACTTTCACTATCCCATATTTTCATAAAATGGGCCAACTTTCCCATAAAAAAACTTCTAAATATTTACAGTAAATCATAAAAATAACTACCGTACATCCCCGAAAAGCAGCCTATTCAATTCCCATGCGAAATGTATAGGTAATATGGTCTAAAAACCCGTAAATCTTACCTCAAGTCCTGTAAACTATGTGATCTACGCCTAAAGAGGCCAACTCCAAGACCGAAACCGGAAGTCATGATATTATTATCCTCTTCCGAAGAATCGGATCCGAAGCTAAAGTAACTACTTCGATTCACCTTTGCAGCCACATAGGCCTTCTTTCCTTGCTCATTTCTTAACGACTGCAGCGTCACGTTCAACTCTTCACACTTACGTTCCAAATATTCTATGTTTTCACACATGCTGAAACCAAAATAGAAAGCATTAACATTTTGACGAAGAAACAGCTTCCAAAACCAGCATTTCCCATTTTATAACAACTATTTTATATTTATTTCATTCCTCTGTTTCTAACAAGTATTTTAAACAAGCGTTTCTCATTTTATAACAAAGATTTCAAATCAGCGTGTCTAAATTATTTCAAATCAGCGTTTCCCATTTTCGAATGAATATTTTAGATCAGCGTTTCCCATTTTTCAGCAAATATTTAAAATCAGCATTTCATTCCCTATTTTCTACTAACTATAGGTCACCGTTTTTAGCAATTAAAGATATCAAGAAGTGTCTATTGTCTCTCTAATTCGATACCTGGTGGTGGTCCTTAATTTAATTAGTTAAATTCATAGCATCTTTATCTAAATTTCCCAACTCCAATCCCAGTTCCCTTGTGAGTCTGTCAATCAGCGTAGGAAAAGTTTTAATAAAACTCATTGGCCTAATTCTAATTTATTTATCCCAACCCTTTAATTACAAAAAATGCTTTAAGGTTCCGATATAATTTTCATTCTCCTCAGTTTCTTCTCACGTTCATTCATTCGAGCCGTTAAATAGTCCATTTAGTAAGCCTTTTTACACTGAATTTCCTGAGGAAATAGCCAATTATATGATATATTTACGAACAAAGAAAACATCAACAACAGAAGTAGAGGATTCATTCATTCAATTAATCAATTCAGAAAGTTTAAAGTAAACTGGCTAATTTGAATAAACTCTTCATTCATTGTCAAGTTCAGTTATGTATTACTATAAGGTAGAGAAACGTTGTAATTTCTTACGAGAAAGGGGAGAAAACTGGATTTTTATGGCCAATTTTAATGATAAGTTTGCCTCATTTATTCACAAGATTAGATCGAGTTCATGATTTTAATTTAATTATACAGTTTATATGAAGTTCAGTTGTTTTTTACGACAGATTTCTACATTTTAATTTTAAGGTCTCTTGTACAATATAAAAAGGAGATGTACTGCTTTTTCTTAACGTTAACGTGTTTGAAACAAAATGAAATAAATAATAAACACTCTTGATAAAGACATATTTCCTGTTTCCTTCTTTGCAATTAATTAGAACAAAGCTTCCGGAATTAATCTAACCATTTAAATTCGGATGTAAAATAGAAATATAGAAATCTTGAACTTATAGAAAACAATAACGGTTAGAGTAAGTGATTCATTCATAAAGTACCTAAATCCGTAAGAATTGGATTTTTAGCTTCTGTTAGGCAGCTAAAACGCTAAGTTTTTGTTACGAAAAATCCTACCAAATAGAAATCATTAATCTACTGCTTCCTCATTCCCTAATTACCCTAATTGCTAAACTCTGATTGATACTTGACATAAAATAACACAAAGATCACATAAAAAGAAGCATCAATCTTTCAAAAGTAATGTGTAAAAATCCCTGTTAGTTTAATAACATTGGTAAACCATTTTCAAGACATAACTTGGCTATTAAAAACTGTCAACTGCCGCAATAGCAATAGAAATAGCAGTACTAGTACTAGTAGAGCTAAATCATTAAATTACTGTCAAAATCATATGTGCCACAAAAGCTGTAACTTTTCAAACGCTAAATATGTCTTTTTTAAAACCATATGACGTAAATCAGCCACTATTTATCCCTTTATTCACTTTTTTCGCTTGTAATCCTTTTCCTAGAACTTATGTCACAAGTTTTCATAGAATAAAAGCAACGTTACTTTGATAAAAATAACAATATTCCAACATGAATTTTTGTTTTTTTTTGCATTCGATGTGAGAAATGTCGCAAGGATGTCCCTTCCTAGATAATATATTCCTCTTCAGGGCAGAGATTGATTTTAGATTAGTGTTTGTGTTACTCTAGCTAAATCTACACGTGCAGTAGAAGTAGTAGTAGTATTAGTAGTAGTAGTAGTAGTAGTAGTAGTAGTAGTAGTAGTAGTAGTAGTAGTAGTAATAGAATGCCATCAATTAGCCGTAGTTAGTGGTATATCATGTTAAACGCGCATCGTAAGCATTCCTTACAAACCTTTTTTGCTAATTAGCAAATTCCTAAACTTTTTAAAACCCTGTTATCTTCGCCTCTGTGCATATCTTCACTTTTATCTTTTGTTGTTCCTCTCAAAAGATTATAATTAAATTAAGTTCTTTATGTGACCTTTTGTTTGAAATAGTAGGCCGTAGATTTCCCATTTCCTAGCCACAATTCCCTGACACGTGCGTCCAACTACTTTCCTTGTATTAATCCACATTGAATTTAGTTTAATTTTATAATAATGTTATTTATTTACTTGTAGTTTAATGAGTATGACTCATCCAACTCAATTTAATTTCGGTGACGCAGAACTAAATCCGCTCTTTAAAGGATAAAAAAAGTACTAATTTTAATTACATGAAATAACCACATCGCACGTAAGTTAGTAATTTTTGTTTAGTAGAGATAAAAAATATGTGACACAATTAAATATCTTAACATTAAGTTCTTAAGTGATTCTTTACCATATACTGCTACTAATTGCTTGAAAAGGCTCACAATTGCTTATTTAGCACAGCTCAGTACATGAAAAATATGCAGCAATACGGAAATAGACTCAATACAAATATTGTAGAAAATGAAAAGCAGCTAATTAAAAAAATAATGTGGCCAATCTCCTTCAGTTATCTTGCGTCTTCGCTATTACACCTTCAATACCACAATTTAATGTTGAAGACTGAATAGTCTGATAAAAGCATTAGAGCTGGTTGGGGGAAAAAATATATAATAATCTACAAATTAAACCCAAGTTGATAAAAATGTGACTTAAGAATATGTATCATCCTCTCCTTTTATTCTGTTGGTTTCATTAAAATATCTTATAAATAGTATTTGCATAAACTTTTTTTTTAAATATGAATTCACCTTCATGTGTATCACACATTTTCTCAAATGAGGAACGTGAAATAATCCCACTGAAGTGACAACAAGCTAAAAAAAAGTTTAGCGAATGTTTTCAGCAACATTTCAATAAACATTTTCATAAAATGGATGCCTAGTCGTCGTCGTATCTAGTAGTAGTAGTACTGCTTTGTGTACCGTATTACTGGCTTTAATTCCCTTTTTATTCATATGGATTCTTTCACCAGACAGAACAGAGCAGGATAGGCATTTGATATGGCATTCAATTTAATATTTAAAAGGTTATACAAACCTAAGGGCTAAGGTACTTATAAAAGGTTTAGCGTTTTTCCAAGGGGAATTAATACCGGAAATGTAGATAGGTTGCTTAAGTAAGTAGGATCTTACACTACTGTACCGTACCGTATTCATCGTTTTGATTCTCCTGAGGCTTTATTGCTTTACATTTACCAGGAGGAATTATGCCTGGGTGGGGAATTATTCGGGGGGAATTAAAACGGGAAATACGGTATGCATAAGCAGAGATAAAATTTACCTTTGTATCCTCCTCTTATCCACTTCATGCTTCCGACTTAGCTGGGAATTAGTTCTTTCCAGTTCACAAATTGAAGATTCAAGTTGTTCATAGAATTTAACCCGACTGCTACTTTCCTCTTTCATAGAATTCACCTGCTTTGTCAGGAACTGAAATCAAAC
Organism: Hydroisotoma schaefferi; assembly: GCA_034682405.1. Classification (NCBI taxonomy): domain Eukaryota; kingdom Metazoa; phylum Arthropoda; class Collembola; order Entomobryomorpha; family Isotomidae; genus Hydroisotoma; species Hydroisotoma schaefferi. The sequence continues at coordinate 5,270 of JAQFZX010001934.1, read as the reverse complement.
AAAAGAAACATTATAATTATGATTACTGGGGAACTATTATCATTTTATAAGACCCCAATCTATAGTTATCATAAGGATCAACAACTTAAAATAGCCATAATTTTGATTTCCGTGGTATACAATACAATAATGCATAAGCCGTTTAAAAAGTAGTATATATATATTTATTTATTTATCATTATTATTTGGTTCATCGTATTGTTCCTTGAGATCCTTTGATATTTTAGATTTAGACAACAAAAACTGAATTATTGACATTTTGAGTGCAGTTTAATTGGCCCCTGCTGGGCACTTTTGCTTTCTTCAATTGTTTTCAATTTTTATACACTAAAATTAATATGTAATAGCTGCAGTTGCAGTTCTAATTTGACAGATAATAATTTAGGGTTTTTTTACAACCAGGAATTGAGTTGGAAGAGATGATAACTACTCAACCAATGCAATAATAATGATAAATAAACTTTGATGAATTAGACAACTTTCCCATACAAAAGTCACCACTATTTTTACATAACTTCGTTTTACTAAAACAATTGAATTGGACAGTTGGCTTTACTTCTGTGATTGTTTTTGTTATTTAAGTTTATACAATGATTATTACATGTTAAAAGGTGAAGAGTTTATGGAATGAAATGGCAAAGTCGTGAATGATTGTCGTGACTTGGTCTGATTTTTTTTAACTTTCAAAGTGCATTTCGTGATTTAATACAAACTGACTTTAATCACCTTTCAGTTAGCCGTTAGCCCTTACTCAGTTCATTCATAAGAACTACTACTACTAGAAATATTTCTACTACTACTACTAATAATAATAATAATACTACTGCTACTACTGCTACTGCTACTACTACTACTACTACTACTACTACTACTATAATTACTACTACTACTACGCCTATTAATACCAATACTACTCAGTATTATGATGATAAGTTATCAACCTCAAGGCAAAATGATTGATTGATCTCATTAACTTCCGGACTTTCGTTACAGACTTTACATGTTAAAGGCAAAGGAATCCCATAATAAACTCAATACAAAAAAGACCTTTATATACTTTAACCCATGTCGTTATTTTCACATGTAAATTCCATGTAATAAATATGCAAAATTTACAGCAAAAATTACCTCATCGTAGTTTCCAAGAAACTCAAGATCTACGTTTGGTGACGAACACATCGGCATTTTAAAAATAATGGAGAAAATAACTCAGAACTCATGCTTAGTTATTTATCCAAAATATCACAAGAAATGTTAGCTACACTTAAGTTTTAAAAAAAAACCTTTTTGATAGTTTTTTCACAACTTTGCAAGGTTCCACCTCTTTGCCTGTTTTTACAGTAGTTTTGATATTATTCAACGATGTAGATCAACCACTCGGTACTACCGAACCATTGAATGCAAAATTTGCGATCGTACCTCTTCTAATACTAAACTTAACAAATCGCACAGTTTAACAAATCTCTCTAATCTTTTTCAGTAATAGATAACAACTTGGCTATCTTTTCTTGACAACACAAGTACTCCGTTGTATTAATTAATTAGCCGTATTAATTAATCTAATTTGGCTTATCATTAATGGCAGAGTTGTTGTGTAAAAGAAGATAATACAACGATAGCCGCAACTTTGTCCAGACTAACACTGCCAACTGGTTTGGGTGTGTTGGAGACAGTTTAATAGAACCATATTATTCAGATCATAACCCAAACAGTAGTAGTAGTAGCAGTTAGTAGTAAATGGTACAATTACTCATACAAGTACTCAGCAATTTGCCGTAGTAGAAGTAAGTAAAAGTAATTTGTACGACCTTATCATCATCAGAACCTTTCCGGTCTAACCTACCAACCAGTAGTAGTCCCACAATAATCAAAAAGAGCAATTGCTAAACTAAATCCTTGAAGTTTATAATTTATCTCGAATCATTTTCGGTCCATTAACTTCCAATCCAACTCTATTTCCAATACTAACATTTACTTAAGGTTTTCTACTAAAATAAAAACCCTTCTGGCCCGAGACACAACACTAAATGCCTATTTTTATTTTCTACTTATACGTACGTCCTTCTACTACGTCAATAGGTAGGTTTCCCATTCAATTCAAGGTTGTTGGTGCAGTTTATAATAGTCCTAGTTGTAGGCTAAAATAGACACAACTCTCGGAATCGGTTGAACCCGAGTTGGTGAAGGAGACTTTTAGGGTTACTTATACTCTATTTTTACTACTACAACTACAACTACAACTACTACAACTACTACAACTACTACTACTACTACTACTACTACTACTACTACTACTACCATGCTTGCACAATAATTCACTCTACAAAAAACCTACCATTTACTTAAGCCTCGTTATATCATCAACATCATCACACGTCTTCAGTAGAAGCTCTAATTCATTTTAAATACCTCCTGTAAATTATAAATGAAAAAGCCCCACAAAAAATCATATTATTCCCCGTTACATTTCTCAAAAATATAAATATTAGTACAAAACGTCTGAAGACCTTCTCTCTCTTATGCTTTTACTAGAATAAAATTAACCCCAAAAAAGTGCAGACCTCCGTAAATGTAGAAATGTAATGTAACGTGGTAAGTAGCTTTACATGATACTTCAAAGTTCTAATTTAGCAACATAATTAAAGCACAAATCTCTAGCATCCACACTGCAAGCCACAGGGCAATTTTACCCTTAAAAAGCCTAAGGTTAAACCAACTTTGCTTATCTAATCTAAGCCCAAGGAAGTAATACTTTTGGGTAAAATGCTTCTGGCAGATTGTGTAGGTAAGCTTTGGGGCATAATCTAAATATTTAGCCCTAAGGTTTCAATACCCTCGAGACAGAAATGATCAACGATGGCACTTTCCCATACTTCTAGCCCCAAGTGAACACTACTCACGGCCATCACCGCTTGCGGACTTTTAGCTCAAAGTAGGTAGTTAGTTAAGAGGCCAAACAGGTAAGTATCATAGCTCCTGGCCTTGCCTGTGGGATATCTGCCTTGTCTACTATTCCAACTACCTTGGGCTGTTTCTGAGTTATCTTTACTACCCCTGAGGTACTCTTTCATTAATTTAACTTTCCTCAAGTACTTTTAGTTTTGGGGCATCACCACAGGCACTTTGCCTACAGAAGAGTTACTTATCCTCGAGCTATCACTATCTTTTAATGTTACTGCTACCACTACTGCTAGCACTACTACTACTGCTGCTACCACTACTACCACCACCACTACTACTACTACTACTAATGCTGCTACCATTACTACTACTACTACTACCGCTACCATTACTACTATACTACTAGTACTACTACTACTACTACTACTACTACTACTACTACTACTACTAATAATAATAATAATAATTTTACTAGTACTACTGTAGCATAACAAGAACGGTAAAAATACATGCTTTTAAGCATACTATTACCTTAAGCATGTTCAAGTTTGCTGCTTAATAATGTCATTCCATACATCATTGCAACCTTTGCCTTTGTTGTATTTAAGATCTAAATAAATAAACTACAACTATCCGATCGTTCTGCTACATTTAGGCCTTTAGAAAATTATGAATGTAAAATTTGATAAATGTGCACGGCATTTTTCTATGTTATGTTGTCATGTTCTGGATATTATGGAATGAAATAGATTGACTTTTGCTTCTCGTTATTCAAGATAACAATGAGCGTCGAGTGACAGTCAGCTAGGGTTGGAACATTATTTGTCACCTAGCAATTCTATCGTAATTGTAACTTCTAGATTTAAAACCGTTCCACAAATTATGTACAACCATTCATACCAAAAAAATCACTTTATTTAAACACTTTACTATTTTTACTACTGCCACTGCTACACTTTCATTAACCGAATAAGGAGGATGCAGAGGTTACTACCACTTATAATAACGAAATAACCATCTAACAAGTACACCTCTCCTTGTCTAATACTTAACAATAGAACTATCAGCATTTTCCTAGAGATTATCTAGTCATTAATCAATTTACTCTTTATGCAATTTCACTCAACCCATGAGCGTGTGCAGTCATTTGTGTCTCTATCAATGTATTGATCAGTTATAGCTCCAAATCAATTCCGGATCAATGGTTCTTTATATTTGGCTCCTTTCATGGCAAATCTCTTAATCAGCCCGAACATATCTTGATTCATTTCTCGTACGATTTTATTATTATTATTATTATTGTTCGCTATCATCACAATCCTCCCTTCCTGACATTTATAATGCAAGTGAATTGATTGACACTTGGTCAGAGCTTACGCGTGTACTACTTTATTCTTATTGATTTGAGATTGCCTAATTGAAATGATAAATTATTGACTGGACTCCTTAAACCAAAAAGGTTATGCATTTCTTGAGGGAAAATTAAGTGAAAGTGAGCATGAAAGACTTCTTAAAAGTGAAGTGTGATGTTAGATTTTGTTTCGAAATAACCTTTTGAAAAGGTAACTAATGATAAAGACGTAGTAGTAGTAGTAGTAGTAGAAGTAGTAGCAGTAGTAGTAGCAGCAGCAGTAGTAGTAGAAGTAGTAGTAGCAGTAGTAGTACTAGTAGTAGTAGTAGTAGTAGCAGTAGTAGTAGTATTAGAAGTAGTAGTATAATAGAAGTAGATTCGTCAAAGGATCTGTCAGCAAATTAGCAGGCTCAAATAAACGATGCTCATTAACCCAGTGCTTATTGAGCACAAATACAATTATCTATCGAAATAAATAATTGTATTACTTTGCATAAAAGCCTAACCTAAGCAACTAACTAGCCAAAGAAGCCGCGACTCCCCATTGACTTTTCGACAAGTCTATCTCCAAAATTTTCACAAGAATTTATACATGAACAGGAAAAAGTGAGATTTATTCCTCAGTTTTCAATTTCTAAGGCTAAAACATCATAATTAGAATTACCAACCAGACACCCGTGGAAAGATACCACGGAAGAAAGCGCAAATATTTCTATTTTAATTGAATAAGAAAGCAGAGTTTGATTGCTACCGTCACTTACTAATACTACTATCAAGTATCTCCTCAATCTTTACTCTCTAAACACATGCCAAAATTTTCAATAATCTCCCATAAATTATGAAAATACCCAAGGCATTTTTCTTTTTCTTAGCCAAGTTAGTTTGTAATTATTGTAACTCACGATCCACTACAAGACACCTCCAGGCTCCTACCAAATGCTGCTTAATGTAGGGAATTTAAATCAATTTCTATACTCTTTTTTCAATTTTAATATTTGATTATAGCCCATTCTCTAAT
>JAQFZX010001933.1:0-23711 GCA_034682405.1 Hydroisotoma schaefferi | reverse complement strand
CTGTAAGGAATCTGCAAGCAGAAGAGATGTTTGATGAACTATTAACTGTTGGTCTGACCAAATACATTTTCAGAGACTATTGAATGACTTTATGAGTTAGCAACTCGAAAATAATGTTTATGGCTCCTTTTATTGATTAAATCTAGAGATAAATTAGAAACTTCATTCAGAGAACCTGTCAGTTTTGGCCTTGCAACAGAAAGCTAGTCGTCTTAAAACTGACGATAATGTAAAGGTGGTATGATCGATGAGTTGAAATGCATTAAAAATCATGTCAAATCTTCATAATCCAGCAGATAGATAACACGACGTTGCATAATCGACATGACTTGTCATAATCTTTAGATATAGCATACTTTGGATTTAAAATAGAATTAGAAACAGCTTTTAAAAGTCTGGATTGATGAAAATCCCAAGATTAATATTTTACTTCACTCATTCATCCAATTACAGAACAGATAATATATTTGCAACTGACAGAATTTAAAAGGGTTTATACTACGGATAAGAGGACGATAAGGACATATAGCAGATACATGAATAGTACTTGTTGAGCAAAGTTTTGCTTATTATAAATAACGGCTACGCTTGAAATTTTTTCTGGAGCAAGTACAACTGGGTCATAAGGCAAATTAAAGTAAATTGGACCCACAGTATGCGAAATGGTAGTATTCGTGCATTTTCTAATCTTTGCGATAGAGAAAATAAATAAATTTATGATCGTACTATTGACTTTACACATAACTCCTTTCGTCTCTGTTTACAGATGACATGGGATAAGAGCATATTAATATTATTGCTATCATCAGTAAGTGCTTTAACAGTACGTACAAATTCAAATAACTGGGAATGGCAAACGACGGCTAGTTGTTTGTAACCTTGGACTAATTCAATCTCAATCTATTCAGCTCATTAATTACTTTTGAAATACTGGGAGATTGGAGACTTAAAGCTTGATTATTTGCAGTTCCTTTGTAGATAAAACCAGCGAAATTTTGCATTCGCTTTTTAATAATTCGTCATCACTATTCTATAGATATAGCAGCGAAAATGCCAAATAAATAACAACGAACATTTATGCTAAATGGTACTTTACAATTTAAAGTTTGACGCAAATGTCCGAATTCCAAGTAACAAACCTGCACATCGCAATCCTCACTACTAACCCAACGAATTAATGTTAATATGCAAAAGCCTCGCCTTAAAAACATATATCCTTTGTTAAATGTCATCTTGATCCTCATACTCTCATTTCATGCAGTTTAGAAGAAATATAAAAGTAAATGAATGTCTCTATGCAGAAAATGTAACAATTACAAGTAAACGAAACTAGAAAGCATAAATATGCCTTTAAATTATGCAAAGTACCAGCATAAACCAGCTTCAGTTTATTACCGGATACGCACCTGAATGAACTTCTGCTGGCTAATGGTCTTTTATAAGAGTTAGAAATGAAATCCTGTGCGAAGCTATAAAATTAAAAGATGGAATGGTGTTTGTAGTTGGACTGAAATGAAACCATCCATCCGTGCAAACAACAGGTAATGAACAAGCATCGAAACGGGTTAATTATTTGCATAACCCAGACAGGGGAGCAGAACAATTGTCTTTTTATAGCTCATGATTGATTATATATCTTTACTGAATAAATTTTGTGCAGTGCAGTTTGCATCGCATCGCATCGTTACTTTATCAAGAGAGTAGATAATAGAACAGACGGACGACTGTAAAAACTGAATACCTGTTTTCATGCATGCATGCATAAAGAAAGGAACTGGTTCTGCTTTAGTTCGTGTTTTTAAAAAAAAAAGTTTAATTATTTGCAAAGAGATATAGGGAGCAACGTTAACGTTTTTAATGCACAGTTAATGCCATCTTGGGTGGAGCTGGTTGGCTGAAAGATGTGATTCTCCATCGGAGAGCTTTTCAATCTGTTTTGCTGGGATAGAGAGAGCAGTCTACTTTTAGATCTGGGATCGTTATCCCTTTGTCCTTGTTAGGTTTTGGCTGTTGAGTTTGTGTGTAAGATTTGGATACGTTACAAACTACAAAACAAATTAAATATTGGGATTTTGATGGGTTTCTTAGATTTGGATTTAGCTTTAGAACTGTTAGATTTTTTTATTAATTCGCAAATGATTTTAATCTCATTTAGTACACAAGTTGGATGAAAACAAAGGATCAACATATTCAGTTCTGAACAAACTAGATTTTTTATGTAGCTTGGAAGACTTTATTTCGAATTTAAATTTTTGTCGTGTCTAGTGTTAAAGCGAGTTCTGCAAAGTTGCTAAAACTGTAGACCGTATAAAACAGATTTTCAGCTTAATTCGAGGTAACCTCACACTAATTATTATGAAAATAGGGTTAGGGAAATAAGACAGCATTAAGCAAATCTTAGTTTACCATTTTTTTTAGCCAGTTAGTTCTTTAACCAACATGATGACGCACTACACCAACCATACATGCTATCTAAGAAACTATAATCCTTTCCAAGAATAATATTAATATTCTGCAAAGGAATACCTCTAATTTCTTATAATTTAGTAAGGCTGTCCACTCTATGAAGGCTCTCGCATATTGTCAATTTAACCGTTTTGTGTTTATCCATAAAATGCTTTCACATTTTAACCCATATACTAAATTTCTTAATTGGAAATCTGCTATTATATGGGGAAAGTGTCTGGCAGTTCCAAAATCAATTCAAAACCTTCATTTACTACAGCCATCGACCATGAGAAATAGGCTTCCAAACCCTATCAAATTTACGACAGACTTGAACGAGAAAAAAACCCAACAGATTGGTTGCAGTAAAAAGGAACGTACTAACTAGCCTTATTCAGCAATCATAAAATGCTTTCCCATTCCCATCCCTAGCCTAACAAAGCTACTATCACTCACCATACATCTTTTTAACCACAAAGTAACCAGAATTTCGGCCTTCATTTAGCCAAAAACGGTGTATTACCAAAATCTCATTGCACCTGCTTTACCATCGTAAATGCCCACATTTCTAAACACTTTCTCTCGTTTCCACCGAAAACAACTGATAGTATTAGGTATATTATTATTATAATAACAGCAAAGTTTTTCGTTTAACAAGAACGTATCTACTCTTTGAGCAAGTATGCGGAAACTGTATAGAAGGATAATACCAACCAGAGGCATTGTTCCCAATGTAATGTAATAAATAACGCGTAAGACAATCAATCATAATCCCTTGGTGTGAAAGCCTGTTGGAGGGTGTTTATCTCTGGCAAAAGAGTAGATAATAGATATATCAAAGATCCTCTGCAGATTGGGTGTAAGTCTTAAGTGTAACAACCACAAAGAGGACATTATCCAGATTGGACTGTACAGATATCTCGAACTATTACTACTCCAATGGTATATAATATGGTTTCCATGCAGTGGTACTAACAAAAGAGTACTTTCTTCTCGTAAGTATGTTGTGGTTGATGTTTCCCGATGGTGTGAAGAGGATGGAGAAATCTTTTTCGGTTGGAGAAACAGGTGTTTGGTCTCACACACAAAAGGGATGCCAACAGACAGACAACAACGAATACTTTTAAGGGGATTTAATCTTTTTTTCCATCTCATAGAAGAGTAGGAGATCACTATGCTTGAACTAGTAGTAGGAGGACTACCAGAGATCATAACAGGAGATCACTTTCGCAACCACCACTTCTGCTACTCAGATCAGAAAGTCTTAAGCTGTATTTTGCTGAATGAGCAATATCATCCTGCATCTCGTATCATTCTGTTCCTATTGTACTTTCTTTACTTATAAAATAGTCTATGAACGAGTTGGCCTAGACTTAATTTTGTTTTTTGCATTATTAGTTGTAGCAGAAACGACTGAACAACGCATTTACTAATATTATTCTGATAGATGAATGATGTACTAAATGACTATAGTTTACTGCCCATTTAAATTAGTAACTATATTTGTAGATATATTTACATTTAAAGCGTACAGCCTTATGCTATAGCGTTTGTAAGAGGTTTCAAGAACACATTTTTTTTATGCATAATAAATATTCTTTTAAACATTTCAACCCTTAACTATTTTACATTTAATACCGTTCTATCTATAACTTTCTCCATCTATTGTTCTCATAATACAATTTAACGTAAGATTATGCATGCAACACTATAATTAGAAATTATGATTCAATCTGTTACAGTCTTAGGTAAAAATCATACTGCATTAAAAATGTGCATCTTCCATAAAGTGGTATTTCAATGTGGTAGTATTAATGGCTCGCTTTTGCAGAATAAACAGACTGAGGTAACACTACGAAAGATGAATAAATTTAAGCCTTATACACAATAGTAATATAAAAGTAGAGTCTGTAGAAGAGCTTAGTGAAACGCATTATTGTTTCTCCACAAAGCAAATCTCGTGTAATTAACATGTCATCATTTAGTACATGAAGGGATTTGGTGTTCCCTTTCTCCACTACAGTTGGGATGATGATAATGTTGATGATGGGGCAAGAGACCTCTGACAAATCCGTCGTTTCATCCCTTCCATCCAGTGATTTACTTCCTCCTCGGTGATTATCTGTTTTATTATTACAAGGATTAGATTAGTCCTTTTCCTTTTCTGTGCTTGCTCAATTATACCCCCACAACCGTTTTAATGATCTAGCAGATACATTATTACTACTTTCAAAGGCTTTATATTACAGCTGTACTGAATTCATTATACTAAAAAATATTTTGATTAACGTGCATTTATACGTAACGTGAGTTTTCTTTGAACAAAACTAGAAAAGACAATGAAACTTTAAAGCCCATCGCACTAAACAGAGCAGTTTTAAACAAAGCACAACTTATCACATTAAAATATCTGAGCGTAGCCAGCTTTGAAAAAAATCCCTTACAAGGATTTCTTATCCACTTCTCAATGGCAACCTGCTAACTTGTGCCACTAATTCTTTAAAGTTTTTTTGGAAAGAAAAAGCGTAGAAAAAGTCCCACGATGGATGAGTTTAAATCCTTCTAGTAAACTTAACCCATCGTAGTCTAACTCTAACTTCAACTGCAAATTGAGATAGTTTTTCCTCACGAACTTTCTCCAGGAGACGAAAAAAGATTTCCGAGAATCTGTAGTACTCTGCTTTGCCCTGAGACCAACCCATTCCATCCTCTATATATATAGATCAAGCCAGCCAAGCCTTCCAAGTAAGTTTCTAAATCCCCAAAGGATATAAAATAAGCTTTCATGTGGTAAAGAGAGAAGAATCATTTAAGCGAATGAAGTATCGGAATCGGTAAGAAGTCAAAAGGAAATCTCTTGCATAATTCATGAACTCTTGTTATTTCACGAACGATTGGCCAGCTTCTCTAAGCAATGGCTGGCTCATGCATACGCATATATACACAAAATATCTGTCTGCATACATATTGCATATGTTCTGTAGCTATAGTTTAACCATGCAACCAACCCTTTAAAGTCTTTATTTGTGAGCCAAAGAGTTCTGGGAAAAGGCTAAGATCTTTTAAAATGGATCTCATTTAGTTTAGTTTTATGATACTTCCCTACGTTATCCGGATAGGAGGAACACATTGAATAATATTATCATTACATGCGTAACTATCCACTAGGTCTTCTATAAGTGAAATGGCCTCGGAGATGAGAAAACTTATCTGGTGAAAGTAACAGGATGATGGGAGGGAGATGTAGAATTTTTTTGTTCCCAGTCAACCTAGATTTGCATCTCTTTGATCTCAATCTATATGTGGTTTTCAGCTTTTTGATCGTCCCTCTATCTCTCTACCCTATATCTTTGTAAATCGAAAAATTTAACTTTAACCCTCCTCACAATTTTACATCTTCCAAATTCTTCCAAAGTTAAAGACCATGTATTTCGTTACTACCCCATAAATATATGGCAAAAGAGTCAAAGGTTTATCTTCCCCTATGCCGGCTATTCAAGCTTGAAATTTAAATAAAGTATAGTGGCTTTAAGCCCAGGTAATAGAAATGTTACCTAGAGAATATGGCCCAAGATATCCAAAACTATTTACCCTCGTTTTAGTAAAGAGAGCACGTATTAAAAGCTGGAAACGATTCGTTGGTATAAGCCATAAGTATGAGACGGAGGAATCCGATTCCACCAATATGCTTTAAATCTAGTTTCCCATTTGTATTCAAGCAACCAAAGAGCATTCCAACTTCAGCAGAGTAAATTGATACCTCAGAGGTAAAAAGATTGAAAGAATGATTGAAAAATAAATTTTTTCTCCAGAAAAAAAGAGAAAAAAACTACCTTAGAGGAACTCAATTGGAATTTTCTCCTTCAGATTCCACTTTATATAACAAGAAAAAAAGCATGGTTAGGTTTCTCGTATGCATAAAAATACTGAAAAATACCAGGTTGAGGGGACAGGTTAGTTTTTATCGGAGGTGAAAGTGACTTGGAGAAGAAGGATGAGAATCCAAGTGTGGGAATGGTTGCAGGTTGTGCAATTTATTAATTTAACTTGATAGTGCTTGTAGTAGTCGAAGTAGAAGTAGCATTAGTAGTAGTAGTAGTAGTAGTAGTAGTAGTAGTAGTAGTAGTAGTAGCAGTAGTAGTAGAAGTAGAAGTAGTAGTAGTAGTTGTAGATGTTTATGCCGTATAAGGTGAAAGTAGGGGAGGGATTGATGATAATTGAGGCCGGGTATGATTGGACCTATAGGTAAGAATGGGTTGTAGGGCTTGCTCTAGTAAAAAGAAGTGAAATCAAAGAAGGGTGGAGTCAACAGTCCGGGATTGGGATTTTCTTATCCACAACATCCACTCAGGATTTCCTATGCGCAACCCGGTGAAATCCGAGAAAAGCGAGTTGTCCGGGATTTTTAGACTTTTCCCAAAACCACGCACACCCACTGAACAACTAACTATCCTCTGCTTGTTCCATCGTTCTGGCCCACTAAATGGACCCAATCCCGGACTCCTCTCCTCCAATGCTACTTTCTTTATAACTAAACCTCGACAGTGGAGCTTCTTTAACATCATTCCCTTTCTCTTTGTCTCTTCTCATCATTCGGAGCATACAGGGCCATGCGGACTTCCTGGATCAATCACTTGTCACACTTTACATCACATAACAACATTCATGCAAAACTTTACTTTCTCTTTACAGCAAATATATATTTGGGCTATTTGAAGTGAGATTTAGGGAAGTTTAGGTCAAAGGAATGGGACTCTGATCATTTTATAAAATCAGTGTGTACTAATCTGCATATTTTTGATTATAAATATACATAAAACGTTCAAGCTGGTGATCGACAAAAACTGTGAGATGGAAGAGGGTGAACATCATTTTGATATTTTGACACTGCTACAGAAATGTGGTGATAAGAGTGCATTTCGACTTGTTGCTCCGACTCATAGTGCTTACAATCTCTTCAAATCTCCAGGTTTGTTCTAAGCTTTCATTATATTCGGTTCTTAGTTGGTAGTTAAGTATAGTGGTTCATAAGTGACGGCTTTTACTACGTTTATAATGAATTGGATTTATAAGAAGGATAGGATTGGGAGAGGTTTTTTTAGAAAGCTATATCTTTTATGTTAAGTCGTTTATGATTTTAATTTGTTGTCAAAAACCGTATGCTATTTTTGGATCAGCAAAAAAAATTCTGAAATTCAGTTTCATATCCGTGACGTTAATTGAACTATGTACACTGCTATGCATACAAGCACGTTTGCTCAATTCTCAAGTACCGTTTAATATTCTAATTTAACTTTAGTTTAATCTCAAGTAATTCAGTTAAAAATGTATTTCCCATGAAGACCTCGGCGTGAAAGCTGGCATTAACTTTTACTTGCCTAATATCTTCAGAATTGCATAACTTTTCCTTGCCACTTGAAGTGAATAATCATTTTTATTCATTTTCAAACTTCAAGTGTATCAATTATTCTAAGATGGGTATAATTATAATAAATTTTAATTATTCAGGACAGGCTTATCGCTTAGATAGGGTCATTTGCACAGGGATATTTTAAGGGGAACTATTAAGGGGGAATTAAAACGGGAAATACGGTACTCTCTAAACCACAATGAATAACTTTTGTAAATTAATATGGATAAAGAAAGATTTTTCGGTTATCAAATAAAATTGTGACAGGTATCAGATTTTACTCACTCCTTCCCTAAAGAACGGTCAGAAATCATGAAATCAGAGAGAAAGTAAGCATAGGAATCAAGATGGGGTATATTGATACGACAATGTCAACCAAAGTAATTAGTGAAAGTAGTTTACAGAGTTATCGCTCAATACTTCCAATATACAATAAGATTAAAGGATATAAACTAGCACTTCATACGATATCCTTAGGTTTATCTGCAAGTCACCACTTGAAATCATGGAACGAGCTACTCCCACTACTACCACTTCCAATAGGTACATCTTTCACAACCCCTACCTCAATATCCCTTGGCTCACCTACCTCAACTTCAAATTCCATATCATCGTCTCCTGTCTCGTCTTCATCTACGTCCACCCTGATCCCATCGCCAAAATTGTACTCCACCCCCTCAGCAAATGTAACGATAACCCCTAATACGTCTCCGATAAAAAAAGATTCAAACCTTCCAACTGGGCGAATAACTATGTCGAAAAATCCTTCAGAAATCAAATTCGGAATCGATCGTCTCCTGAAACCTAAAGTCCTCTCGGTCAAAGATATTCTAAGGCACAGCAGTGGCAGTAGTGATGATAATGATTTCAAAGACTCGTCAAAGGCAACTCTGGGCCTGACTAGTAACCCAATTCATTATTTGCCAAGCAGCAGACTTCATTCATCAAACGGTGGTCAACTGCCTCCCTCATTTGCTTTCCCTAGTTTATTTCTTCCATCTCCACATTCTTCTGCACTTTTACTACCGTTTCAAAGCAGCCTGTTCTTTCACAAACCTCTGAGTGACCATGAACATCACCATCCTCACCATCATCCTCATTCTCTTAGCAGTCCTTTTTCATCTCATGGATCTATTCTAGGGAAAAATCATGGTCTACTTGGCTCCCTAACCCCCGGCTCAAAAGGGCCTGTTCATCACAATCACAATCACCACCACAACTCCAGCTCTACTGCCATGGGGTCGGAGGTATTCAGTTGTGTTAAATGTGAGAAAATGTTCAGTACCCCACATGGCTTGGAGGTTCATTCCCGGAGGTCTCACAATGGCAAGAGACCTTTTGCCTGTCATTTATGTAACAAAACATTTGGACATGAAATCTCCCTAACGCAACACAGGTATTATTGCATGTATGTACATATTTTTATTCCTTCTATTTTAGTATTACATCTATTTCTCTATAACATATCTCATTCTTTTTATTATCATGCAACATTATTCTCATGCAGCAATATCTTTCCCTAGATTTTTCATTTGTCTTTATGCATACACAACTTGAGCAAAATCTGGCACAGAAAGTGTTTGATGATATCATATCATAAAGATTTGATTCCTTGTTCGCCATATTGAATTTAATCACTCTTTCCACTCTTTGCTTTTATTTCCAGGGCTGTACACAATGTAGAGAAAACATTTTCCTGTTCACAATGTGGCAAGACGTTTAAGAGATCTTCTACGCTGTCTACTCATCTTTTAATACATTCGGACACGAGGCCCTATCCTTGGTCTGTTTCCCTGTTTCAAATCATGAATGATCTTAAAAATTCTATCGTGTGTTGTCACAATCTAATTTTAATTTTTATAACAATTTCTAGTCCATTTTGTGGGAAGAGATTTCATCAAAAATCGGACATGAAGAAGCACACGTACATTCATACAGGTAACCTAGCTCTTCGCACATTCCATTCTGTGATTCTATTCGTATTATTTCAAAATCTGCAAATGAAAGTGTCTGAGTAATATAATCTAGAAACCCTTACGTTTGCAGAGATTTCTAAAGCATTCATTATACCATATTACTAGGGATGGAATCATGTCTATTAGAAATCAATAAATATCCAAAGTATTAGTCAGAGACGTGGAATGAGATTTTTATTCAGTATAGAACCAACAAGAAGGGCGGGTGACAAATCGATACAGATGTTAGTGAAAAAAAGAGCAAAACTAATCCCAAATTATTGGCCTTTATCATCCTATACTCATATACAATAATAGGAATAAAAGCCCCCATTTCAATGACACCCTTTCGATACAATGATGCATTGATAGTTGATGTTAAGAGCATACTGCTGGCCAATATAAATATAAATGCAGCCTTTAAATGACTGGAAGTAAGGGGCAGCTGTTGTGTAGAATGATGATGATGATGATGGTGATTGGTGATGATGATGAGGTTGTGATAAAGTGATAGAGAGAAAGGCCTTGGAGATGAAGACAGAGGATGTGATGTGATTGGGGAAGGACCACAAGGAACCAAGCCTCAACAATTAAGAGAATTAGGAAATCCCTTGGGGGTTATCCCTCTCGATTAACAGATCATGTTTCCATCCAGACTCTATCTAAAAGATCACCACCGTTTATATCAAAAAGAGAAACTCATCTATCCAACTAAGAATAAAATACTCATACTTTTACACTTTTACTTGCTCTCCAGTCTCACTTGGTACCTCCTAACATTCATACAATATTACACTATTTCTATACCATATACACTCAACAACTAAAGCTCAAGCCAATCGTCCCACTTCCCCTGTTTTTTTTCTTGATCTACTGGAGCTGCTCCAAAAACTTAATTTAATAAAGGAAAATGTTTTCCAGCTCCCTGTTCATTCCGCTTAGTTATTAGCCCAGCAAAAGGATCTCACACTCTTAAACTTTGTGGCAGAAGTAAGTTAAAATATGAGCAGAATGAGTCTATCATAGTTAGGTTTAGTACATGGAGTTTTGTATTAGAAAGCCTAGTTATATTTCCCTTGTCGCATTTTCTGATTCTTCATTCATTATCTGTCGGCTGCTGGTGCCCTAGGAAATCCTTTTCTCATCAGTCTGATTGACTTTCCAACAAGGCTTTTTCAAGATCTCTTTTCTAACTCCTTGGAGATCCCACGGAAATGGGGGCAAAAGAAAGGAAATCATAGGCTTGAGATGAGGACTTATAACAGGAAGGAAGTTTATTTTGAGTAACATTGTCATAATAAAGGAGACAGTAATGAAAGCCAGAGAGAAGTGGAGTCTAAGTAAGGAGTAAAGAAAGGGTTTGTAGGTAATGGAAATGGATAAAATCTTGTAAAGTTTTAGAAGATCCCACTTTCTCTAGAAAAACAAGTCTTATTGAGAGAGAGAGTTGCCACTTTCCGTTATAATCTAATCTACTGATCGAACCTTACCACTTTATTTCAATCCTTTACTTATTATGTTATACTTTAGTGTGTGTATCTAACTCGGGCTTATCCAAGAATCCCAGTCGGGCTGGATGGTCTAAGCAAAAGCAGATTTCTAAGTAAATGTTTTGATTGGGGAAATCATTCAGGGGCAAATAAGTCCTGGAGGTAAATCTCATTAGGCCATGTGTTTTCACCGAAGAATGGGGGCGATAATAATGTGGAAAGTGTTTTTCTCTAGGCACCTCAATCTAACGCTCAGAACTTTACTCCTTCATTTCTCTAAAAGGGTTAGTCCAGAGTTACAGATAGTTGGACAATATCCTATCATTCGTTAGTTGTTTTAGATAGTGGATTCTATGGATTGTTACACTTCTGCATAAAGTTAACTCCTCGTCGTATAGTTAGTTAGTTTTATGCCAAGACTATGACCAGGGAGGTAGTGGAATAACACTTAAAGCAGAGAAAATGTGATAATCCAGCCAAAATCTCCGGCACCAAATGTTACTAGGAAAATACGCAGTCTGTAAAAGAATAATTGCTTTTAGGTGGATGAATGTTAGGTATTACTTAAATAAACGTAAACGGACTGACTGTTGTCTAATCCATTTTAACTGCCATTGTTGTGAAAGATGACACTTCTGCTTGGTAGAATAGCTTTTGGCGTATGCAATAAAAATGGAGGCATATTTTATCTAGGTAGGCAGGCGAAGGGTTGCCTAAATAAATTCTAAGCATGGAACAGGGTTGAGAAAAGACGGGTTTACTCGTTGATGATCTCGTCATTTCATGAGACCTTCTTCAAGTGATAACAACCGTAGTAATTCGGTCTTATCTTATGCAAATGGAGGATTTTGAGGCTTTAAAAGGGGTTTTGTTTCTTTTTGACAGGGGAAAAACCACACAAGTGTCTGGTAAGGGTTTATATTAATGCATTAATAGATGTTTATTAGTGGTTTGTATTATATGTGCAACAATTTAATTAACAGGTCTGTGGAAAAGCCTTCAGCCAGTCGAGTAACCTTATTACACATTCTAGAAAGCACACAGGATTTAAACCCTTTGCCTGGTATTAATTATTAACTACACATAATTAATTACCATGAAAAAAAGGAATGAGGAGAAAGTTTAAAACTGTATTATTATAATAAACTAGTGATCTTTGTGGACGGGCCTTTCAGCGAAAAGTTGATCTTAGAAGACATAGGTAGGCAGGCACAATTTCCACCTTCACAAACCAAACAATATTTTATAGACATTAATTTGAAGGGGTATAACATTTGCTATTTGTTATTTGTATTCTGCAGGGAAACGCAGCACAACGGAGTTTCTGCTAATTTCCTCAGCAATCTACATCCTACCCAACAACCTATACCGTAAACGGTGGATGGATAAATAAATGATTGTCTAAGGGTACTCAAAATATGTATTAGGAGGATACTAATCGTATAAGTTATCTTTTCTATATCATACTGATTTTTCCTAATCGCACATCAATCACCTTCAAATCACTATTATCTTCATGCTCCTTAACGATCTCAATAGTTTACTGGAAATAATTCTGCACATAATATACGTAACTGAAGATTCAATGTCATACTCTTTGTTATACATTTTATCATTACACTTCATAAAATACGTAAATCTGTCGAAAACAAACCTTGTTATTACATTATAAAGGACTCCGCAGTAATTGTATTATGGCAACATTTAAAATCACAATCTTGCATGTTCAATCAACTTTAAAAATTGTAATTACTACAAAAATGGAAGTTAAAAGATTAAAAGCGATATATTAATTGCAATCAATTTAATTAATCAGTCCATAATGATGATAATACTAACAAATCTAGTGTAGCAATCTCACCAAATCACTATTTGGGAACAGAAAGGAATAAATGTCAAGGTAAGGGCTGTTCTGAGATGACTATAGACAAATTATCCCCATATCGCTTTGAACGATTAAGATTTTACCCGAGAATCCCTGTAAGGGTGAAATTGTATTACGGCAAATATAATACACCAACGCAGTACGTATTTTGTAATCTAGCCTTTGGGGAATTCAATAAGTGAGTAGCTACACGTTAAAGATAGACATACGTGGTACGTGTGTGTGCAGTGCATTTATATGAAGTCTGCTCAATCAGTAAGTTCGCATTCTATACGAAACTAAGAGAAGGGCTAACTTTTACTTCATATCTAACTTTGTAAAGCAGAGATGAGTTTTTCAATCTAGTAAATGCCTTGATCTGGTTTACATCTAAAACGATGGCTCTCACATTAAATATTAAAGGGCCTAAATGTGGTTTCGCCAAGTCATCGTAAATATATCATCCGTCTAATCTTCTTCCGAACATCGTATTAAGAGGATGAAAGATGCTAGTCTCGAGACGAAGGAAAAAGCCCATCTCAACATAACCGAAGCTTTCTACTTCGTATAAGCCAAACCGGGCACGCTCTTTCTTTCCCCTGTCATATATAGTTCCGTACTCAAGTACACCCTTGGTGGTGTTAGGTACTGTAAAAATAACAATGTACACAGGAAATATATATTTTACTATAGTAAAGGTTTGTGGGTAGTGAACTGCTTGTAAAAGATCCCGTGGTGTGCTACCTCACCTACCTAAAGCTGTAGGAGATTATAGAGTCAAGGGAAACTGCAGGACATACGTATATTTTCCTTGAATTTAACTTTTATTCCGTAGTTCCCTCACGTATTTCCATCTAAAATAATAACTTTCTACTTAAAAACTTGCTTGTTTCTGAACAAACATAATTCGATATCCGCTTTGGGACTTGTAACTTTCTTTTCATTGGGACAAGCTCGGGCGGTAGTTGGTGGGAGTGCCAGTCTTAACTATAAAATCTTGTAAAAAGTCTGTCTCTATCTCCCTCTCATTCACTCAGAAACAACGACATGGATTGCTCCTTGCACAGCTTTCCTTTCTAGGACATATCCTTCCTATCCAACAGAATACTTTCCTGGTGATCCAGTTTATTATCTCGGCTAACAAGGTTTTATTCATGGAGTATTGTATATGCGACGTCTTATAGCTAAGAAAGAACGCTTAGACATTCTGGTTTAGCTTACAAGATAAATTTACTTTAGAACAACAGCAGCAGTCTCGGCCTTCGTTCTTGACAAATGAAGTCCCCATCCAAAAGTTATGCTCTTCATGACCCAACTCATTACTCTGGGTGCATAGGCAATGAGGTTGGTTGGTTTGGTGGCAGGGAGCCAGCCAGGTAGGAATAGTGAAATAGATGTAAAATAGTATAGCAGAGCCCTATTGCGTGCATTAAGGAAGGAAGTAAAGGTAAAGAGGAAAGGCCTCCTCTCTCCTACTAATTAGTAGCAGGAGAGTCTCCCCTAATTTACTAAATGAAGAAGAGCATTATAAAGGGAGTAATGGTAGTAAAAATAGGCCGAAGTGGACTCAAGTTCATAAAATATTAATGGACTCATTAAGAGTGGAAATCTACATGGCGAAAATTAGTCGAATCCATTAAGCAAGTTAGGATAAATATTATGAAGAAGGCTCGTTGTGGGATAATAACATCATGCTTAACAAAAAGTTAAACCAGAGAATGGACAGATGAGACAGCACAAGACTGAGATGAAACTGTGACTAGAAGACCCTTCGGGTTTTTTTTTCATTACACCCGTCTGCCACGGCACCTAAATTATAATCACCAAAAATTAAAAATTGCATTATTAATAAGGGGATTGAGCATTCTAAAAGCTAGGATAAAGGGATGAAAGCTTGGCTCTTTGGATCCAAATCTTCTCTCGGGATAGTTATTCCCTTGTTTAGTAAAAGTCCTATCTCTTTCTCTCTCTCTCTCTTCGGGAGCCGTATTAAAACGTGCAATTACATTAACGTCCACTCCCTTCATTTATCAATTCATCTCACTCAAAGCTAATCTTCATTTTAATTCCTTTTACTAATCCCTCCCATGCTTTTTTATCCTTTACTGCATAAAGTTAGTACAGAATTTGGGAAGCCCTCGTATCATAAAATGTTACTAAGTATTTTTTTAATCGCTGAGACTTTTCTCTTTGTTATGCATAATTACTCTTGTATCTTTACTTTATGCTCATTAAATAGTCTTGGCTTTACGAAGAACTTTGGTAATTATCATAAGTAATCTTAAGTAAAAGTAGGAGGAACTCTGCTGCCGATTTAAAAAACAACTGCACACACGACCGTACCAACTTCTTGGATAGAGATGGGGGATGCAAAATACAACGAACTAAGCCACTTAAGCAGCAGTATTGCTAATTATGTACACTTCTTATGTTTTTATGATTAGTTCTATTTCTCACTACATTTCCCGTTTGCACTTTCTAACGGTCAGAAGTCAACTTGGCGATGTCTACTAATCGTAGGGTTTAGCTAAAGCAAATTATATTCTTAAAATGCCTTTCATTTAATCTAAATGAGAAAAAACTATTCGTATATGAGCTATGATTTTACCAAAAACATAAAAACAGCCCTTTCCATTCATTTAGCTTGTCTACATACAAATGAAACACACCCGTCTGTCTACGTTTAGTTGCCATTGGGTAATAAAGTGTAATGCCCTTGTATTTCGATCCATCACTGGGGTACACCTAAATTTGAAGCAAACTAGCTTTCTACTGCACACAAACTCCATAAATATGGAGTGGAGTCTATGTGTAGCTTTAGCGAATTGTGGTAGTAAAAATCAACGAATAATCTTTCTAATGCAAACGTAATTTTCTGTATTGACACAGTACCGAAAAATTACTTGTGTCAACCAAAAAATATCATAACCTTTCTTCCTAACAGTCCATAGACAAACCATATGAGACTTTCAACCAACGTATAGCCATAGTGTGTTTCCATTAATGAAAAATCATAAAATAACAATAACGATAATTGAAATCGTGTACTATGTACTCAAGAGGGGCAAAGCTTAAGAGAGGAAATCGTTACGGCTTCAATTGATTTACTTGAGCCTCCTGAAAAGCCAGCATGAAGCCTTTGCCTTCAACAAAGTCTTATTTATCTGTATTTTGGTTTCTTTCTAATATATTTGGATCCTTGTTAGCAAAGACATATACTGCTAAAGATTAGGGTTTATAAGAGAAAGTAGAATCGCCGGTTGAAATTCCTCGTCTAGTAAATGATTGTCGTGGAGTGAGACTGGAAGAGGGAATAAAGTTCGGATCCACGGATTTCATGGCAAGTTAAAGAGGATGCTGAAGTATTCCGGTTAGGGATGGATGGAACTTTCCTCTAGTACTGGAAGTCTGTACTGTAAAGTGTACTGTTGGATGCAAACCTCGGCAAGACGTGTTTAAGATTTTCTTAATAATGCCACTGCTGGTTGTACTTCGGGTTATTTATGGGCTAGTCGAGGCATGCAATTATGCGAAAGAATGCATGGAAAAATATCTGTGTATGAAATCCGCACCATGTTACTGACTATTCTGACTTGGTACAACTGGCATTGCAGGGCTTGCCTTTACCTACGTCTAGGGGAGCTCAGCCCTAAAATTTGGCATCATTAAACCCTGGAATCACGCAGACAGTAGAGAATCTGATTAAAATAATTGCCTTCATCATCCCTATTCTGCCTCTCTTCAGGATGCAATGACCATTCCTCCGAGACTTTGGGCACAGGATTGATGACCTTTAATCAAAATCAATTTTTACCCGTTTACAACACTTCCAAGCGGAGTCAGGTTTGAGCTGAGACTGCTGGAATTTGGGAAACTTGGTAATATAATTACATTCTCACTACAGATAGATTTATGCATAGGAAGTTATCGTCCACGGTCGTACTAAATATATTAAAATGGTAGCCTTCATAGTGTTGGTTGGGGTCATCCCACAATCAAGTAATGAATTACTAAACTTACTTTCCTATTTCTAAAACTTATGCTACAAAATATCAATATGAGTAGGACTGGTTGGATTGCGGATCAATACACAATGGAATTAAGTACTGAAAACAAATTACTTATTAGTTGAAGCTCATAGGTTTTATGAGTGATGACTTAGTTAGTCCAAATTTTGTTTACTCAGTCACAATTGCACAGCCATACGCACCATCCCACTTCTCAAACATACGATTTTGTACGTCCCTTCATCATAATAATACACTCATCATAATAATCATCATCACCATGATTGCTCTACTACCTTTATAAAGTATAGGTAAAGGCCACCCATAATTTGAAGTACGATTAGTCGCATGCTATCTGCTACCTGGGACTTGTTTCACGCTATACCCGATTTGTAAAAAATCAGAATGATTGCCGGTAATCAATTCCAAGATGGATTGAAGCCTCTCTCTTTTGCTATTAAGCTTTCAATCCTCGATGAATCCTAGCTGCCCTACCTACCACAGCATGCCGTGCCATGCGAAGGTTTACTCAGAACGTGAAAGTAAACATCCTCCACGAGGTTGGTGGATCTAGTCTTTGGTGGATGGACGTGAAATAGAAAAAAACCCATCAGTCTTTCGTGTAATATCCTTTGAGAATTTCCTTCCTCCCTTCTAATGTTGAAATTCAAGATGACCAAAGCCATCAGAGAGTTCGGGATTCGACCTTATACTACTTGGATACAACTAGACGGAAATATGGAAAGTTTACCGTACACAAGCCTCTTTTGACGATGATGATGATGGGGAAAAGCAAACCACTGAAGCTCTGGACTATAGGGACTTTCTGCTTTTCACTCAACTTGAGCCAGACTTATCCGGATAGACTTTCATTTTGTGGAGAAAAAGAAGCAATCCTTCTGAGCACTCGGTAATGCCAAATCAAGCTCAATCCAAGTAATTTTTTACTATGAACTTTATCCCTTGTATACATATAAATAAAATCCACTTTTGGTTTACGGATGTGGCTCTGTGACTCTGTGTGTCTATCCGTACGGATAAAAGGCCGTGAGGCATGCCAAAACGCTTGGTACGATTCCGACGTGTAATAGGCGATTTTAAAGCGGGTGTCAAGGGGTAGCTTTTGGTCAACAAATGAAGTGACCTAAACCGTCAAGAGCGTTGGGGTCAAGGGGCTCTTGTTACATAAGTTAATGTAACTTCCAGTTAAGTTGTCTAATAGTGCAATACAGACTTGGTAGCTCAGTTGGTAGAAATAAGCCCGGATAACAAACGCAGCCAGTCCTACTTTTGCACTATTGTATAAGACTTTCTAGGAACATGAACCTTTTGAGACATACGAGATACGATGCACCAAATCTCAAAAAAATTGAGCGTAGAAGCGAATATGGGCAACGATAAGGGTCCAGGGGTACTGCACCAGACGGTCAAAGGGTCTGGGGGAAAGTGGAAACTGGCAGGGATAAGGGGAGGTCAGTACATTGATGGATATCTATAGACCCCTCACGGGTATAGCAGTGCACATTAATGGTTTCCTCCAGGCAAATTAAAGGGCCTGTTTCATGGGTGTTTTTTACTGGGCACTGGGCACATATATTTACAGAATGGCAACTGCATCACGCTAGAATACAGGTTGCGACTGATTTTTCTGCGAAGCAGTTGCAGCAGGGCCAATTTTTACATATTACATAATGTGGGCTTATCCGCCCAGTACTCTATAAGTTTGACCACTTACCACATCGATATAATAAAGAGGATTCGATGAAATTGAAAAGATCCGACATCACGAAAGAAACTGAAAGATCGAGAGAGAAAAGTCATGCTTTTATTTTTGATGCCAACCAAAAAGCATCTCTTGTATAAAGAGAAAAAAGGTAAAGCTTTTTCTGCGTCATATACAAAAAATAAAAACATGTGCTGCTGGTTGGTTAAGGTGATATCCGTATGTATAATATGCACAGTTTACCTTCCAAAAACTCTGAGCATGTTGAATGTTTACTCTTTCAATGCATGCAATGAAACCTCAAGAGAATCTTGGGATGGACTCAAGTAGATAGGTTCATGTTGATATCTGTTTCTGGCCAAATCCGACGAAGGATTCAACTGGAAATGTTACGTTAGCAGGTCCAGGCCTCTAACACAGTTCATGCCCATCATCGTCACAATGATAGTCACGCTAATCCCCAACGAGTCATTTTTCTGATCATAGGACATATCATCTTCATTAATTATTCAACCCAACCCAATCTCATCTACTGGTTTCGTAATATTTTTTCCTACTCTAAATTCTATTTCCATCGAACGACCGGCCAACAACGCCAACGAGGAATGACTACAGATAACATAACAACTGTTTCAATACAATCCGACAAATTTCCAATCATCCAACTGCCTAGTCCTTCTCATTGCTAATTCATTCCAGATACGTATAGTAATACTACTTGCCGTGGGGTTGCCAATTCTTTATTTTTTAGGCATGATTTTTTACGGTGAATACACGTGCTTTAAATCCTGAACCCTACTTATGAATTAAGTTCTGAAAGGACAAAATCCCCTCCGGATGTGATCTGGAACAGAAAAAGTTCATCCCTTAAGTCCGACCGTCCAAGGAATGTCTGTCTGCAGCAAATTGCTTTCTAAATCTTTCTTTGTCCACTTTCCTGTCAATCAGGCTGGGTATCGGGTTTGATACGATGTGAAACGTCAGTTCAGCTGTTCCGTTAAAAGCCCCACCCAGCCAGGAAACCAGAGTTACGTTTACAAGAAAGGCAGAAATCTAACTTCGACATGAGTCTTGAAAAGATGTTTCATGTCCAACATCTTGTCAAGATGGTCATTCCTTAGAGATTTCTCTCAGCACAAGCAGAAAGCATGCATACAAAAAAAAATGAAAAGGTCCATACGCGAGACCGAATTTCTGTACCAAATACATCAAACATAAACTTCAACTTCAATTTTTCTAAGCTGGTAAAAAAAGTCTCAGGAGTCGAAAGTAACTAGCTTTATAATAAAACACTACATCAACATTTACAAACTTCGTGAAATATCAAGCTGATAATGGAATCTTGTAGATTCTAAAGCATTTCCACTCCTGTCTGTTACTGCAGTAAGGTGATAAGTGGAAAGAAATGACTAAAAGAATACTTATTTCTCAGAGTTATTTCTTATTTTCTTTCTTCTCTAAAAGATGCAAAAGAAAGCAACAAGATGTATTTTCAGAGTGAAAAATGTGTCTTTAACTTTCTTCACGTCTTTCCTAAAAGGGTATAAAAACAGGGTAGTGAAAGTTCTTCCGTTTCACATACATAGCTTCCTTAATATAGGAAAAACCGCGTTGAACGATGCATATTTTACATTCACATTGGACCAAATATCTCCATGGGCAGATAGAAGATATAGAATTGAGAAGAAAGAAAGCACGACAGAGGAACAAACTGAGAAGCAAAAGACAAATTGAATTTGAACATGTGGAAACACTTGGGATAGGAAATGCTAAAGATGTGAAAAGCTAAATTCAATTTGCACTGCATAAGCTTTCTCACCAACAACTTGAAAGCAGTACTCACTCACTGCCACGGACTATACCCACTCCTCTTCAACTGTTACATGACTACTTACATCTCTAAGGTTGTGTCAGTGGATAAAGAGAGTAATACGCTGTTTATTTATACTAAAGGATAAGATAAGAAGACCTGGAAGGAAGTGATATTTGATATGAGACCAAAGAACTCTTTTACCAAATAGAGATAGAAATAGAGAGTTGAAGAGAGCAAGAGAGTGTGGGATAGTCCTAAGGGACAGGGATTTTAAGTCTAATTCTCACATTCTTCCAGAGAAATTCACAATTTTATCACTTTACTTTCCCAACTTGGCCCTTCAATTGTGTAAACTAAACCAAAGATGGAAATCAGCTTGAGAGCTAGAATAAAAAAGAAAGTGAAAGACTAAGCAGATATGGATAAGGAGGAGGTAGAGAAAGTGAGATTGAGAAGAGGAATAGATAAAGATGTAACCGTTTGGATAAAGATTGGTAGCTATATTTTATGGGCTAAGGTAATTGTATAAGATGTATAGGACAGGAGGGGCATGCAAGTAGGGTTGGATTGGATCAAGTCACACGGATCCCAAATATAAAGATTACATTTTATTTTATCCATTGCTAGAAAAAACTTTTACACGAGTAGTAGGAAGATCTTACACGCTTCTTGAAGAGAGCTTCCTATGAATATATCTTGGAATACATTTAAACTAACAAGTTGGATTGGATTATGTATTTTGAAAGTTGTATGTGAGAATCCTTTCTCTTTGGTGGAGTTGAGCTCGTGTGGAAAATAGGGCGTATCAGGGGACAGGCCTTTGGGAGCTGGAATATAAAAGAGTCACTGATCGGAATAGTTATTAGGAGTCGTTTTGAGAAGGAGTGAGGGATGAGAGATGATCCTATAAAAGTGGCTGTAAAATAGAAAGAGAAATGTGGAATACGTGATTATTCAAAGTAGATCATATACGAGAAAGAATAGTGTAGTGGTCGGGTTAGGATGATTTGATCCTTTTATTTTGGGGTCGAGAATCATTAGGATTCATTGGAAAATTGAATTGGTGAGAAGAGATGGAATGGGGAGACAGGGAAAAAGTCAGGAAACGACTCCCAACAGATTAATACCGATAATCCGAGATCCGCCAACCCGAAATTTAGATGGGCCAGCAACCCGAACCTTTTTTATTTCTTTGCCTAACTATCGCTATGCATGTTCTATGGTTGGGAATGCAAAGGAAGTAAAGTAT
Organism: Hydroisotoma schaefferi; assembly: GCA_034682405.1. Lineage (NCBI taxonomy): Eukaryota > Metazoa > Arthropoda > Collembola > Entomobryomorpha > Isotomidae > Hydroisotoma > Hydroisotoma schaefferi. The sequence goes on along the minus strand of JAQFZX010001933.1, from coordinate 1,755 downwards.
GAAGGGGATTGTAAAGTAAAACTATCTTTGGGTTTTGTCAAAATTATTACTATACTATCCAACGGTAGTGGTAAAATAAGGGACAGAGAAATCTATATCTTCTAGCCTTTTAAAGGGGCAATCCTTAGGGAGATTTTTCATGCATACGAAAGAATACGAATCCAAGACTTGACTCTTTACACTTTGCAATGTAAAATAAATATATGCCGAGCCTTCCAGCCCTTCCAAGCCAAATTCAATTTTCTTACAATGTACCCTACAGAAAGGAACTCAGTCACAGCTCATGTAGAGATATATTTCATGTGTAAAAGACTGACACTTTGGGACATGAAAAAATGACCCCTCACCCTAAAACAGAATTCAATCACAAAAACCATATTTATAACGTTTACAAGAGAGTATATTTGCTTAGTGTTTTTATCACACTGAGAGAGAAGTTTAAGCTTTGTTTGCAGAGAAAGCATGCATGCAGTCAAGAAGTAGAATGAAAAACATGGTTTTATGTACAAGAGAATTTTAGTTTCACCCATTTTTAATTTCTTATAATTAAGCAAGATTGTGTTATATGTAATGTGACAAATGTAAGCAGGTCGTTTCAAAATAACGTTTCCCAAAAAGTAAAAGAAAAATTTATTCAATTGAGTGTCGGAAGATTTGGTAAAGCATCGGTAAGTTTGATGTTATACATGTTCACTTATGCTACTTTTAAAAAAACGTAAAAATCACACGGGATGGAATATTTATACATTCTATCATCCATTAAAAAAACTTAAAATATTATACGGAAATAGACGAAGAAGAAGAATAATACCTCATTTTACAAAATAACTGTCAATTGGTCAACTTGATGAATCCATATATTGAAGATTATTCGTCGAGGGGAATCATATAATTTGGTTCAATACATGGGAAGTTTCTGTCGTCGCTCCCATCCCTCCCAGTCCCAATACTGCTTTCTTCCTTCTTTGATATTGCGGCTTAGCCTGTCAAGAAAGATAGCATGAATGAAGTCAGGTTTTTAAGAAATAAGCTGCTTCTAGACCAATTAATGTAAAATATGGTTCAAATCTCATTCTTACAATCACCGTTGGAGTCACCACATTTGTCACGAACTGCACAGCAAGTTTTCCATCAGCCTTTTTAATAACTCCCCATGATAATAATTCCGGTTGACAAAGGTAATGGACTAGAAGGTGGGGATCAGAAAAGGTGCTGAGAGTGATTCTGTTATAAGGCACGGATCCCACTGGTGGTCCTGTGATATGCTTCGGAAAGTCAGAGTGGTTCAGGGTTTCGAATTCTGGATTCTCTAACGGGATGATCGGCACCTTGCAAAAAAAACAAACATGATATAGAGAGCGATCCATGCTAGAATCTCTCTCTGCTCTTAACGCACCGTATATACTCAAATACCGTCCCGGGACCCTAATTAATTTATCCGTTTTTTGGGGGTCAAATTTAACATACAATTAAATGGGGCTTATCGGGTTATTAATAGTAATTAACTATTCGAGAGGGGGCACTATTTGAGGGAGGACACTATTCGAGTTATCGAGTATATACGGTATCCTGTTCTTGAATACCGTATATACCATTTTAATTCCCCTGGGTGGGGGTGGGGCTTTATTATTACTTCAATCAAAGGGAAAATGAGAAATTCTATTAACATGGACAAGATAGGACTCTTAACATGTGAAGCTAGGGGGATTAAACCGGAGGGGGAATTAAAACGAGAAATACGGTACATGTACTGTA
>JAQFZX010001932.1:0-23719 GCA_034682405.1 Hydroisotoma schaefferi | reverse complement strand
TTTTTGTCCAATTCTGCGTACATCTTCAAGATTAATGTTATCCCTCAACTTCAGGTTGGTTTTGAAAAATGACTTAACCTTCTCTTCTAATTCTTCATGTGACTCATTCACTTTATCTGGCAGCCCGATGATTCGCAATTTTTTGAAATTCATTTCTTGTCGAAGTAATTCCACTTCAGATTTAAAGAAACTCAGCTCTTCTTTCAACTTTACCATTTCCTCTCTCATTGGTATAAACAAATTTACGATCTTTTTAAGATAGTCGGTGTCTAAAAACGCCTTTAAATCCATAAAGGATTCAATGTCTTTCTTTTTTTCCATTTCCGTATGATTAACAGGTGCCTTTTGTACTTCCACTGTTTCAGTCTTTCGATTTTTCAGTCGATTTCTCATCTTAACAAATGCACTTATGATTTAAGAGTATGATGTTATGTGTAACTTGTGTATGCAACTCTAACTCATATTTCTCTCTCAATACATTTCAACTGCACACAACTTGGACACGTCCTATCCGTTCAAACGACACAAGACGAGTCCCAGTAGTGTTATATTTGTTGCTTATTAACGTTCATAATAATTTTAACTAATAAGGTCAGCATGGTGAGGGTAATGTTGAACTCTACGGGCACCTAAAACTTTGGATTTTGGCAAAAATAATCAATTCTTTGTAACTTTTGCGAAACAGTAGAGCAACAATTATTTTGAAATTTTTTACCCTATCGGGTCCTTCTGATCCCCACGGGTACCTAAAACTTTGAATTTTGCCAAAAATAATCCGTTCTTTGTTATTTTTGAGCAAAAGTAGAGCAACAATTTTTTTGAAAATTTTGACCTTGTCGGGTCCATTTGACCCCATGGGTCATTAAAACTTTGGATTTTAGCAAAAATAATATGCTGTTTGGTACTTTTGAGCAAAAGTAGAACAATAATATATTTCGAACACGGGTCACTGTGTTGTCCGATCGGGCTGGTTTACGAACCTAAATCTCAAAATCGGCCCGGCTGCCACTATGCAAAGTTGTGGGAGGGTGGTGTCATAATTTCTCGGGTTATCGTGTACACGGACAGACGGACAGCGTGGCTATATAAGCCCAATTGACTGGGCTAAAACTACCTTGAGAGGTAGGTGTCAAAAAAAAGTCCTAGGAATTCAGGTACCGCTGAGTACCTGTCCTTTAAACCTGAAAATGACCTGCTTTCAGTTTAGCATTAATTGCACAAAGTGCATTGAGAAATGTTTTTCTTTTCATTTCGAAACGGGGGCTAATGTGTGCGTGAACACAATGGGTGTGGTTCAGGGAGAGGTAGCATTTGTGCTGGACAAAGGGTCGGAAAGGTGTTATACTACCCATCCACTTTCCGAGGAATTGTTGCAGAGGGGCGGATATTCCAACTCTATAGATGTTTGTAAGTTAAGTTTATATAATTTACTTGGTACATAGTATAATAATCTGGTTTTGATTATTTACAGGTGCGACGAGTACTTTAATTGTAATAATCATTTATTTCGGATGGAAAGTGGCCTATGGGAGAAGTACTCAGGGTGTATGACATTTTAAATAACAAGAGTGAAATTCTTTGCTCAGTCGCCCCAAATGATCATTTCGATCGGTTTAAGTTACACCCTTACATCTTTCAGTCTTTGGTTTTGCGGTTTTGTGGCGGCTAAATTGCGAAGACTAACGTTAAAAAGAGATGGTTCTACCTGCAGTTTCTCTATATCACTACAAACCACCCCCACGCCAGAGGCAAACGGTGCAGAGATGTACCGTCTACGTGTAGCCCCCAACCTAACAACGTTGGTCGGCTAAAGTCATACTTTGGCCACATTGACAGGAAGAGGGAGTGGATTAACCTGGGGTTGGTTTAAGGCATCATGATATCTATCGGGGGTTGGTTGAAGGCATCATGATATCTGTCGAGGGTTACGGAACGCTATCGGGGGTTGATTGAAGGCATCAGGATGTTTATCGCGTGTTACGGGACGTTACCTGGGGTTTGTTTAAGGCATCGTGATATATATCGGGGGTTGGTTGAAGGCATCATGGTATCTTTCGGGGGTCGGGGGTTACGGGACACTATCGGGGGTTGGTTGAAGGCATCATGAAATCTATCGGGGGTTACGGGACGCCACCTGGGGTTGGTTTAGGCATCATGATATCTATCGGGGGTTGGTTGAACGCATCATGAAATCTATCGGGGGTTACGGGACGCCACCTGGGGTTGGTTTAAGGCATCATGATATCTATCGGGGGTTGGTTGAAGGCATCTTGATATCTATCGCGGGTTACGGGACGCTATCGGGGGCAGGTTTAAGACATCGTGATATCTATCGGGGGTCGGCGGTTACGGGAAGCTATCGGGGGTAGGTTGATTGCATCATAATATCTATCGGGGGTCGGGAGTTGTGGGACGCTATCAGGGTCGCGGGTTGTGGGACGCTATCTGGGGTTTCCGGACAGGGGGTCAGGGGTTCTAGGACGCACGTAATGATAGTAATTGGTCTCGTTTAACTTCCTCAGATTTGACTTTTTCCTTATCCCTCAGTGCTCAGCAAGGAACGGTCTCCCCGGTCATGTTTAATGCGGTCAAGGACGAGTCAGGACTGGAAGCAAACACGATGCAGCTATTTACATTCAAATTGTGTCATTTGTGTTTTAATTGGAGTGGAACTGTGACGGTTCCATTCCAGCCCCATGTCAATATGCTCATAAGTTGGCTTTCCTGACGGGGACAGCTCTGTTGGGTGAAGCAAGGGACTCGCTCGGTAATCAGCTTCACTTTTTATAAATCAGTCCATGTCCCCCCCCTTAGCTTTGAGAGTCGGTATTCGTATTACCTTCGATGAAATGTCGTGTATCGTGTTCGTTTATCCTTTTCTGTGACTGACAAAAGTGCCAGTAAACTTTCAATCAAATACAATATGTTTCGTTAACTATGGACACCATTTTGTTAACAAATATATATTTTATGCATTTATTACATTAGATATGAATTACTGGTACCTTATAAGTTACCAAAAGTGTCTCTTCCTGAGTAATCCGTGTCAAGGTATTTTCTTTACTGAAATGAAATAAATGATTCAAGAATTTTGCAGTTTTTAGCCCGGTCAATTTGGCTTACATATGACCACGCTGTCCCTGTCTGAAGTCAATAACTCGAGAAATAATGACCCCACACCGCACAAATTTCGCATAGGGGGTTTGCGAACTTAGCCTTAGAAAGCGTGCCAGGGCCCTGGTACGCTTTCTAAGGCTTAGTTCGTAATCCAGCCTAGTCGAGCAACTTGGTGACCCATGGGGGTCAAAACAACTCCTACTGGTCTGAAAATTTCAAAAATTAGTTCGTCTACTTTTGTTCCAAAGTAAAAATAACAGATTACTTTTGATAAAATCCGAAGGTTTTGGTGCTCCTCCTCCAAAGGGATTAAGGCCGGCCGAGGTAGGAGGCAGGGAAACTGGGGAAAAACCTCTGTTCCTCACTTATTTCGAGTCTAGGTCTCTATACTCAATGACGTCCATGTATATTCATCAATTCATCATGTTCATGAAGTATATAAAGTATATAAAGACAAAGCGGAAAGGGTTTGTCACGACTTGGATCAAGGGAACATAGGATTTAACAAGTTGGTTTATAGTGGTTTCTTCCAACCAACCAAACCATCCTTAATCAGGGATGAGAACGACCATCAAATCAGTTACATTTATATCATCATTTCATTGTTCATCATCCAAAACCGTTCATTCTCTCTCGGGGGAATTAAACTTGTAACTGGCAGCAGGAGTGAAGCAAAAAGTTTTACTTCCTTCCTAAACTCCTTTCTCCTTCTTACCGATTCAGCTCTGGTAGTTGGTAAAGTTAAGGAGGAAACTATAAGCCCTTAAGGATTACATAAATGCTGGAGCTTTTCCTCCTCTAAGAATTAGATTCTTATTTAATGTACTAAGCCTGTTCCTTTCGCTAAGGATTATCCAACAGTTTCCCTGAAATGAACCTTATTCAACTCAAAAAAAGGAAATCATGTAAAAAGTTAAACTTTTGGAAGTTAATGAAGGGATTTATAGCACATCCTTCTGGAGTAAAAACAAATTAATCTTTGCGAGCAAAAACCTTAAGTTATAGAAGTTTGACTATTTTCATGGGATGATTCTTGATTTATTTAAGGATTCCATATCCTACAAGGCTTACTCGCTTATTTAACATTTTAATCCAACAAGTTGCTTGCTGGTATTGGTTCTTGTTAAAAGGAAAGGACGAGGATGTTTGGGAATCTCGAACAATTTATTTGATAAAGTTTGAGAAATTCAAGACGAACATTTTTAAAATAGTTGGCTGCATTTGAGAGCTGTTTTTTTTTACTTTCACTACAATTATTACCTAACATAATGGAACAGTCAACAGCCCGTATACTTGTGGATTAAATGAAAGATAACCACACGAACGGAAAGTTTCTAGTTTAAATTCATATACAATTATAATGCAACCGGCTCCTTCCAGCAGGAACAGCATTATGTTCATGATCTATTTATCCTGAACCTTAAAGGATTTAGGATTAATATTATTAAAAATAGGATTGAATATTAAAATTCCCTTAAATGCCTCTTTCCAAGCACAAATTCCCTTTGGAATAACATTTCTGGTTTCTGGAGTGCTTGGCTGCATGCTTGCTGCACTAAAGTAACGAGCGAGATAACGACACCAACTTCTAAAGGCCAAGGACATAAACTTTACCTAAAATATGGTAGTCAACCATAACGATATCACATCAAATCTCCCAATATACAGGGTGGCCCGAACTGATGTACTGTGTAACCATAGTTACATTAGCTAGGAATCCTAACAGTACATCATTTCGGGCCACCCTGTACAGAGTGAGACACTCAGTTTATAAACAATTCTGCATAGTTTCGTGCACAGCCTATAGATTTTGCTGTCTTGTCAAAACCATTCTTGTGTCATTCATTTTTAGAAAAACATACGGAATTAAAAATCCCGTATTGAGTAAATGCAAAATGGAACTGCATCAAGCTTGTAAGAGTACAAGTATTTGTTTAAAGAATCGTGCAGAGGTTTCCATACATTCTATCCCCTGGTTGTCGTCATTGTTGAGAGAAAGGTTGACGGAAAATGTCACTCTTATTTGGACAGAACAATGATATCTAGTTGTCTGAAAGATCTGTCCACATGAGGATTGTTGAGAGGAAGTGAGGAAGTACAGATCATTTTGAGAATGGTACGGGAAAGATTACAATAAAATCTGCGGTACAATATGTTCATCCAATTCACAATTTTATCTTCCCTCGCACTCTCATAAAAATGAGTAGTTTTAACCCATAGATAAGCTGAATAGTCTTCTGATACAAAAAAGAAAGGAAAAGTGTCGCTGTATTTCGAAAAAAAAATGCAATCGGATTCGGATTTCGGCTGAAATGTTTAATAGAACTTTGGTGCCATAGTTTTCTGATAGTAATAGTAGGGTTTTACCATGCCCACGCGCCCAGGACACGAGGACGTCAGGGCATGCCTAAAACCAGGGCATAATGCCCTGAAAATTTAAAGCGCCCTATACTTAACGTTTGGGCACGGGTCGGCATATGCCCAGGGCATCGGGGCATATTTTGAGAGGGTGCGGGCACGGCGCCTCCCTTATAGTATTACATCGTCAAACCAAGAATCTCATTTCCAATTCCAGGGTTCCAAAGTTCCAAAGTTGGTTTTTTATGGTTACACCATGGTTTAATTGGTTATCAACTCGGTGGTTTTTTGAAATTTGCATATAAAGTTGTTTACATCAACTTGGTGTGCACCAATGGTTTATTGGTTACACCAAGGTGCATTGGTTATCAAGTCGGTGGTTTATTGGTTTATAGTGAACCCTGTCCTATTCATCTCATTGTAAAAACTCATAATGCAATTCCTTCATCCTTAGATGATTTAATGCAATCTTTGCGTCATATTTTATGTGTTAACGCTGGTTGAATTTTTATGTAGAACTAGATATCTTTAAATTCTAGGTCTAAACCCCAAAAACGCACTCTGAACTCGCACATCATATATTTTGTACACAGTATATCTATCTATGATTGTGTTTGAATTTGAGTAATTCATTATGTCAAAAAATGAACTGGATGCTGTCAAGTGACATGAAAATGATGATCATTTGAGTCTAAAAGGTCATTTTTCCTCTACTTTCCAGCTATCTACAGTCTCTAGGACCAGTTGAGTGTCATTTTCCTGCTTGGCTGTCAACCGACTTGACGAATTCCATTAGTTCCTGTTTCTGAAATGAATAATATTATTTCCTTTCTGCTGAAGCTTGCTTATCTGAGGGCTGACAGCGATAGCACTATTTAGTAAAGTATCCATAGGCGGTTTCCGTTTTTACAATTAATTTAATTACAAATTATGGGAGAGTATTGGGCGTTTCCGAACAGCGTTTTGAAACACGTTGTATTTAAATCATTAAAATTAACAGAGAACGCAAAAAAGAGGTAGGTGATACTGAAAAGGAATTAGCACACGTCATGTTTCAAATAAACAAATAATAATAAATCGGCAAGATCTTAAAACATCAGCAAATTTCAAATTTTAAATGTTCAGATACAAAAGTGCAAATGGGTGTAACTTTGTGGGAAAGTGGGTTTCATTGAAGTATTTTACTGGTACAACTTTTAAATTAACAAATTAGTAGCCCCTCCCGAATAGTGGCCTCCTCAAAAAGGCTAAAAATTTAATGGTGGCCGGGGCCACTATTCGAAGATATACGGTACTTTTTGATAGGGAGTTTTATAATTTATAATTTAACCATGCTCCTCTTTTATGGCCTTTACTCGCCCAGGTTTCATTTCCAAAATAATACCTCTGAATCTATAAGTATTAAAAATCCAAAACAAATCGGCATTATTGGCAGACCGATTGTATATATTGAGCGTATTAAGTTACCAATTTATGCATACCAATGTCCAAAAAATACTGTCAGAAATTGAATACTTGTAAGCTGGTTGGAAGAAAAGCTATAAATTGGGTTACTACCTCTCTTGGTAATTGGAATGCATATTTAATCAAGCTAGCTTATCTTAGCAATCATCGACGATGATTAGCCGAGGTACATACAGCAACTGCACTAAGATTGCTTCTCTATCGTCACAAATACACTAAATGTAGGCTTTCTGGGGTTTAATGGCTTTTCTCAATTCTTCTGAGAAGTAACGATGTACAGTAATGTAACAATATACAGTAAGCAATCCATATCAGTTTTTAACCACTAGAACAACAACTGGGGGTACGAGGGTATATTTGTACCCCATAGTTGCACAATGTACCCCCTCCAATTCCCGATCAGCCCTATCCTTCACATGTTAAGCAGCCCCGCCCAACCCCGCTAAGCCACACCTCTCCTATCCTTTAATGCTATTCGTACCCCCTGGTACCCCCTCGTGGTAGCGCCTATGTTTTTAACAAACTCAACTCCTCAAGCGGAGACGAGAGTTTAAAAATTGTAGTGAGCTCTGGAATAGAAATAGAACGGACTGAAGGAAATCCATACAGAGTAATTTTAATCCTGAACTTGTACAAACGAAACTTGTACTAGTTGAAACAAAAATTGTGGGCGGACATCATCCGTTGTATTTTATTTCCGTCTCCGATTCCCTATTTCAGTCTACATTAGTTAAAACTTACAACTATTACCTGCTTTCCTGGCACATCGCATCAAACGCGTATTAAATATGATTCCTCCATTTACTGCATAACAAAGCTTAGCAGAGGTTCTGGCTTCTTTGCAACCTAAATATGTCTAAAAGGGACGGTTGGGTTCTTAAATATTTTTACTCATTAAAAGCAGAAAGCGTAATGCCATGAAATCATCCTGCTAATCCGCCCTTCTCACATTAACCACTTACTCATGGTCTAATAAACATATATTATGCATGGAGGTGGTGAGGACAACTATTGCTCAAGATGAAGCAATATTGCTTAAATGCAAAACAATAATAATTATTTCTCTATGTCCCATGTTGGAGTTGAAGTTTAGCTATAGTAAGTTAAGTAGTCTCTTCTGCATGTTTTAAAATGTCAAAAAATTGGCATCCTTTCATTCAACTCTCTTGTTGTCCATGTCCCTGTCTTTCAAGCATCAGTTCACTCAACTGAATCACGTTCTTACTCAAATTAAATTACCCTAAATCCTCGCCCGTATGCCGCGGCTTATATATGCAAAAAAAGATGGTTTGAAGCATGTTTGTGTGAAGGATGGTCGTGCAGTATAATTAACGAGGGCGGCATGTGGGCGAGGATTTAGGTACCCTAAATTCCTTCAACTTCACAATTACAAAGTTGAAGTATACCATAGATTTAGATAGTGTCGTAGTCTGGTTCCGGAAGACTTACATAATTAAGATTAGCCGAGGCTGGCCATCATAAGGGCTGTCTTATCTGCTCAAACCTAAAACACGCACTAAACATGTTTTAAAATTAAAAGTACTACTAATAATACAGCTACTACTACTACTACTCCTACTATTACTACTAATACTACTACTGCTACTACTACTAATAGGACGACTTTATTGCTCAATTTATAACTAGAAAACGGTTAAAGCGATAAGTAGACAAAGTATAATTTCCTTCCAGCCCAAAATATCAGCAGCACAAGTATTTTTTTCTAAGTAGTCTGCAAGCGATTATAAATATACTTCATACTTTATAGTTATTTTTCATATCCTTCCCTTCCCTTAGAAAGTTTATTTATGTGTCAAGCATAAGAATAAAGTCTTTATATAAATTCATATCCTTCAATTCAATCGTTACGTAGGTAGTCCCATCCTTCTAATACGATTACTACTAACATTCTGTGTTAGTTTTTCTAGCTAACAATAGGAAGGAAAGCACTAGCTAATCGTAACAAATGGTGAATGGATGATGGGGGTGGTGCTCCAGAATAATAATATTACATGAACTTTATGATGAAGAAAGGGGCTGTGGTAGTTTTGTGGATCGATTTCCCTCAGCCAAGGGGAGCCTAAAACGCTGGACACAAAACACAATATCGATAAAACAGTTGGTCTTATTAAATCCAGTTCGCACGCTAACTTTTACTTTACACTAACATCCACTACTGCACAACTTACTCTTCTTCTTCTTATTATTATTATTATTATTCTATAGTTAGTTTAGTAGATAGACTGTTCCAGTATTCAGCCAACATAAATTATCCTACGTACCGTATTTCCAGAAATTATTCCCCTGGGGAGTTATTCATTCGAAGGAAAAATGGACAAAATAGGGTAAATAAATTCCTAATTTTAGCATGGAAAGACAGTGGGGCATTATATATACCGGGGGGTGTTATTTAAGGAAATACGGTAAGTATGCACTGAATACGATCGGATATGAAATGAACTGAAAAGAATAAAGAGGAATAAAACAGGAGTTGTTCATGAAAGTTCATGGGTGTAATGGAAACGCTTCAGGTGAACAGCACACACTTTCCTTAAATTAAAAACGTCGCACATAAAAAATAACAAGCAACATTTCAAAAATTATTCAGTTTCAAATGGGTGTAACCAAACCAAGTAAAATTAATGAAAGAAAAATTACAATTTAGCTTTTACAATTCTGAATTTGTTTCTGCTCTAAAAGTTCCCTGTCATTTAGGAGTTATGTTAAAAAAATACCTGCCTACCTTACTATTGCCTCGAATACAAGCCTCCCTCGAATACTGACCCCTTCCAAATTACAGTCCCCTTAATAACTTTGACTTTGACCCTCAAAAAATGTTTAGTGGGGCTTGTATTCGAGACAATACGGTTTGGGTTTAATTTTTAATTGAAAAAGAATAATTTCCCAGGTAAAGAGCCCATGTTTTACGTTTACGATTCAGACTACACTGACAGTATTTTATATCTTTGTTCCTGCTCTTTACTGGAGGACAAACTGTTCTTTTGTCGTGTGTTTTACACCCTGCAAATGATATAATTTATAATGAACTATAATAATAACTCAGAGTTACCACTCTGCTATGATTTTACGACCCCAAAACTCATTGGCAATAATCCCGTGGAAATAGCCCAACACGCAATAAAGTTTCTCCATAAAAACAGAATGCGTAATGTTTCATTAGTTGCTGGACCGATCGAAGAATTTAGTGTGCTCCCCTAGGTAGATATATCATACTTCAGTACTTTTATGAACCAACACCACCTTTATTTAACGTTGGATAGTTGATTACTCCTACTTTAAGGTCGGTAATCATACAAATGCAAGCACAAGGCTTGTATTGTGTACGTCAAGCTGAATGATGGAGGTTTCTAGTCACATCAATCAAATAATCAGTCAGTTAATGTATCATTTGCCCTTTAATCGAGGTCGGAAACCAAACTCTTTTTTACGAGCTTGGTGTTAAGTTAAATATATCAAATAAATTTCACTACTTCCAGTTGTTTTTCATTCTTTCCCATCCTCATTTACATACAACTGTTTACGATATTTACATCTAGGCCTCGTCTTTATACTGCCCAATCCCTTCCTTTGCTAATCACAACAAATCGTTATAAACGGGCGTAACGAAGGGGAGGAAAACGGGTCAGACAGACGGTCAGTGTTGGGGGCAAGGTGAGACATTTGGTGTTAGGGGCTATGTGAGACATTTTAGGATGTTGGGGGCAAGTTGAGGTATTTGATGGGGTGTTGGGGGCAATTGGAGACATTCTGTCGTGTTGGGGTCATTGTGATACATTCTAGGGTGTTTGGGGCATTGTGAGAAATTTTTGATAACTTGAGGTGTTTGGGTAAACTTTTGGGGCAACGTGAGACAAAAGTTTCAAGTTTTACAAAGTTGTCGAGGTTGTGGGTGCCATTTGGTAGTAGAGTCTCACTGTGCCCCATCATAACCTTGTTAAGGTCATAACTTTTGACCTAATTGTCACAGAAAAATTATAATCATTGTTTTGAAATGTACTAGTGAGTACCTTTCCAACTACACCATAGTTGATAGGGGTTAGCATAGACGAAATTCTGACCTTTGACCCACTTCCCAGGGAGTGTGACCTAATTGGCCCATATTCGAACTTACTCTTAGTTGGAACCTTAGTGACAAATATCCGAAAGTGAAACTCGAAAAAGTTCAACGGTTCGAAAGTTATCGCTCGGAAAGACGGACGGACGGAGGGAGTGACAAAGCATTCACATAAAATGGGTTTCACCCCTTCGAACTCAAGTCAACAAGATTAGTAAAACGCACAGGAAAGTACTAAACAGTACCTTAAATTTTGCTTTAAAAAATCATTCTGGCAAACCTTGAAATCACCAAAGTAGGCTTAAAATCGAAATAGTACGCCTATCAAACTACAAGGCTTTTCACTTCAAACCATAAAATACCCCCCCCCCCTCCGGATTAAAACCGGAAATACGGTGATACTTTCTCCATAAAAAGGCACAAAATGCTACCCATAAAAAAGGAAGACTGGGAGAGTAAACTGAGCCGACAAGTTGGTGAATGAAGCCAGTTTCACTGGAGCTGTGTAGGAGGAAGGACGCAAGCTGTCCCGTATTCCGCTCCGCTTTCCTTAAAAACCTTCACTCTCTCTCTCTCTCTCTCTGCTTCATTTCTCTATTTCTGATGGAAGCTATTCCGCTGATTGTGAACAATACAATCAAAACAACGAACATGACTTCAAACTTTTCAAAACATAAAAAAGTGTAAAATAAAACTAACTGCAGTTGTACACAGATTTCTCCAGACTTTTTCCACTTCCACTTTCCCAATCCCTCAATCCTCTTCCATCACGCTTTCTCCAACTTGTGTAAGTAATAACTACCAGACATATTTTGGATATTAACCTTGCCAAGTAATACAAGAAAAGTTGACAAGAATAAAGAGATGAAGAAGGTGTTTGTTGAAACTGCAGTACTTTAGTAGAAGAAAGTAGAAAAGAGCCCACGAGGCTCAGACTAACTGTACGTTTTAAGGGAAAGTGAGAAAGTTCATGTGTTTTGACAAAATTTAAATAATAGATTGGTAGAGAAAGGAAAGGATGCTTCTAAAGAAACGGATTCATCTGGAAATCTCATTCTGAATAACAACATCTCCAACTTGAAGCGTCCGACATAAGCCACTCTCTGTTTGGGATTGATGAACATCTTGCGAAAGGTGAGACACTTTAGATTAACTTTTATCATCAAAGTTACGCTGCTTGGGGCAGTTTGCTTTCACCTTTCTTTTACTTGGACTTTTATCTCAATCCAGGTTTTATACCCCTTTTTAAGACACACTTTACCTTAAAAAATTAAATGAAAGCTTAAGTAAATTGGGATTTGGAAAGAAGGAAGGAAGGTTTGAAGAGTTTGAGTTTATTCTTTGAAACAAGAACGCTTGGCCAACCTCAGAAATCAAATTAAGACAAGTGGAGGAAAGATTTGGGCTTTCTTATGTTTTAATATTTTATCTTTACTTTTTAGGACTAGTTTACGTTTAGACTTGTTTGACGGTTTAGATTTTACTTTCTTCTCATTCACTTCCTTCTTTGAGTGTTTTCTTTATGAGTATTTAGTTAACCACGACCGACCACTTCTTCAACGTTTTTTTAAAAGTCAATTCAAAGGCATTGGGTTGTCTTCAGGTTATACTTCAGTCGTGGGATTTATTTTATTTACATCCAGACAGACTCAAGAGAAGAGCTGAGCGTGGATATTATTTTTAATCTTCGTTTAGTTATTAAAATATTTAAAGGGGTTCATTTCACTTAAAATAATTCATATTTCAATAATAATATAAAAAAAGTAAAGTATTATTCTCATAAATTATAAAGGCAGCAAAAAAAATACTAGGCATTTTTCATATCCGGTTTTTATTTCTAAAATGAGACAACAAATGAGTAAAAACTTTGCTTGGGTTGTGTGCATCGTATTCCAAAAAACTATAGGCCGCCCTCGTTAATTAAGCCGGATGCAATCCTCTCCATGTGATATATTTAGTGGTATCTATCAATGTTCAAAAACGCTTTAAAAATATCATTTTTTTAACATAAGCCGCAGCAAATTGTGAAGGGAATAGGGTAATTAATCAAGCCTACGTAATCTATTTCTTTGGGCAACTCCGCTTCCTTTCACGGGTCCTTATTTCGTTTATCAAATTCGAGGACACGATAAATTATTTGTGGGACAATTATAAGCCATTTGTTAATAAAGTAGTAAAAGTAGGATCCTACTGTTCCTGAATACCACTAGAGATATCCCAAATAAATAATTCTAACACGGCAGCAACTCAATAGACATTCCCTTTTGGTCATCTCTATCAAATTGTTACTAATACTTTTGCCAATAATTACTCTGTGTGGCAATGTTTGCTGATTTCAAAAATTGGAATCCTATTGAAATATTCAACAGAATTGATTCCTCATTTATCATCAATCAGTATCCGCAATTACTATCACATCCTCATTTTATTTTGCATACTCGCCGGGCTGTGTAAAGGTATTCCGTAGGTTAAAAAAAATTTAATCGATAACTTATATCGATTTTGATGTAGAAAGAGAGAAGGACAGAATCACCTTTGTGAAACGAGAATAGAGGATAAAAACTACCGTATTTCCCGTTTTAATTCCTCCCCCGGAATAATTCCCCCTCCGGTTTAATTCCCCCTTCCTTTCCATGTTATAAGTCCTATCTTGTCCATGTTAATAGAATTTCTAATTTTCCCTTCCAAGTAATAAAGCCCCAGGGGAATTAAAACAGGAAGTACGGTATACTTTACAATAATAAAGTTCCTTATACGAACGATATACGAAAATATGAATCTAATCGGCTAACAAAATCCCTTTTTTATTATAAATCCACACAAAGTTTTATCCAAATGGGAAAACTGACTTCATTATTGTATTAATCCTCCTAACTCCCTTTTACAAAACATTTCATTTGACCGTAAGAAACCAGAGAACCTTGGAGCAACTTTATAATCCACATCAGATAAATTAAATAACTACCATGTCCGCGTTTTCCTTGTAATGTAGCCTAACTTACCCAACTTGTATTGAAAGTATTTCGAAATTCGACAAAAGGTTATGCAAGAGAAAGTGTTCACGTTATATATTAGTGGAAAAAAGGTGACACAACTTCATAAGTTACATTTTGTGAAAGTCGCCCTAGAGAGTGAATAATTTAAAACCCACTTTTACAAACATACCGTAATTGTTCTGCAAAAGGCCGCTCCCATCAATCACCGCAGTAGTATCTCACAAACATACCATAAATACTCGCCTATATGCCGCCCTAGTTAATTGATCCGCACTACTATCCTTTACATGTTAAAAAGGTATCTATCCCATGTTAAACATGCTTCAAAATATCTTTTTTATATACATATAAACCGAGGCATATGGGCGAGGATTTAAGGTACTTCAAAACATTAGTTTTCATACATATGCCTCAGCCTATTGTGGAATAATTACGGTTAGCCTAGCGCAATTGAGGTTACGGTGTGTTGTACAGTCCGTTGGTATCTAAAACTGTTTTCGGGTGCGGATTGCACAATTAGCAAATTAAAAGTTCAGCTTGAAGAATTGACTTTGTTCCTATTTCTATCCTCCTCATGAAACAATAGTAGCTAGTTTTTATTACATGTGACAGGAAGGGAATAAGAATCTCATAAAAGCAAAGTCTATCTAGGGAATATCAAAAAGGATAACTGGTCCTATGGCAAATAGGAAATATGTCCCGATGCCCTGGGCATATGCCCACCAGGGTGTATACCCGGCGCCCAAACTTTAAATATAGGGCGCATTCAATCTGTTTTTGGGCATGCCCTGATGCCCTCGTGTCCTGGGCACGTGGGCATGGTAAAACCCTACTAAAGAAGTGCCCACGCCCTCTCCAAATATGCCCCGATGCCCTGGGTCTATGCCCAAGGCGTATGCTCGGCGTTGCCCCGTGCCTAAACGATAAATATAGGGCGCCTTAAATTGTCAGGGCATTATGCCCTGTTTTTAGGCATGCCCTGACGGCCTCGTGTCCTGGGCGCGTGGGCTTGGTAAAACCCTAATGGCAAAATAAAAACTTCAAATTCTTCCCTGTCATTTCCACAACAAACATCTCAAGCCTAAACCTCAACAACTCAAGGTGCTTGAAAGAAACTGGAAACAATTTATTTCAGAGTAAGGAAAGCTATGAATAGCTTTATGAAATAAATTACAACCTGCCTTGATTAGCAAATGTCTCGTACTTAAACAACGTTAAAAGAATAAAAGTAAAGCGAAACAAGCACCACAACTACATGTAAAGTCTTATTGTTTCAGTTAGCTCGGGTTCTCAGTCGCCTTTCCACTCGAGAGAAAAGTAAGATTGCCAATTCGTTTAAAAAAAAAAAACTCACTTCAGTTGTACAATAGTGACTGGGTGAAAGGCTTTTTATACTTGTCCCTGCAGAAATCGCTCTTTTATTATCCCATGCATAATATTTCCATGTCGAGCAGACGATGACAGAAATAGTTACACCATTCTTTCTTTCTGTACGGAAAAAAAGAATAATTTTGTGTCGTAAATGAGAAAAAGAAAGGAGTTTGGAATATTTGGTACTTGGCATGGTTAAGGAGCTCTCACTACCCTAAATCCTCCCCTATATCCCGCGGCTTATATACGTAAAAGATATATTTTGAACCACTTTGAACATGGGAGAAATACCCCTTTTAACATGTCAAAGATAGGCGGACGGCATAATTACCGAGGGCGGCATGTGGATGAGGATTTAGGATACATACCTCTCTACATCTGGAACAATTGGTACAACAAACTACTGCAATGCACTGATGAGAGACGAAAAAGCTTTATGCTCATAAGTTTCTGTTGGGGATGGGAGGAAACTTTATTAAAGTTTTAAGCCAACGCTGCCACAAGAATTGCACTAGTCTACTACTACTACTACTACTACTACTATGACTACTACTACTACTACTACTACTACTACTTCTACTACTCTTACTACTACTGAGTCCTAATATAAAAACAATACCTTTATAGTAGTAGTACTTTAGCGACGACAGGCAAAATTACACCAAGTGGAGTGGCGGTGGCTTGGTTCTCGATCTCGGGTTGTGAAAAGTGTGAATCTTGAGTAGACTTGAAATAAAGTAGCAAAGTGTAGAAGGAATACAAGGATAAAATGCTAGAAGAATGGACAAAGAGACATATGTAAAAGTTGATCAAGTATGTGGGCAAGAATGGAATGAAATATACGAAAAGTTTCAAAGATTTTAACTCGATTTTTAAATATAAAACATGTTTTAAAAGGACACAAAAGATAAGACACGATGAGTTATTCTCACTTACTCTTTAGCAATTGTTAAAACGGCTAAAAAGTGATCCATTTTCCAGTATTGCCTTTAAAGCTTCCTCTTTTGCAGATTGGTTTAACGGGTTGAATTTACTATAATATTATTTAGAAAACGGACAAAGGCAAGACTGCAGTACATGATTTACAATATTGCAGAATAATACAGCAGTAGGTAGATAGGAATCTGACGAAAGTAGAAACTATTTAACCCATCTTCAGATAAAAGTTGGAGGGGCTATGGCCAGAAATTATAAAGTGGTCCGACTAATTTATAAAGTTTTGCATCTGCTCCGGTTAACAAATTCAATGTTCCTTATTCTATCCCAATTTCAGCATTGATTAATTTTTAACTTGAAGGAAACCTTGGAAGTCCCAAATGAGGAATCTCGGGTACGCAATCCCTACCTACCAAGCTACTCATTACTTTAGGCAATTCTTCTAATAATTTACTCAAGTCTTTCCAAATCCAACCACAGCAAACCAAATCCAAGACTCGTAATTTTTTTTAGTGAAGTAGTCCATTCCCATTCTTACTTACTACAAGGTAGCAAATGTGGCCAACCTACTCTCA
Source organism: Hydroisotoma schaefferi (assembly GCA_034682405.1). Classification (NCBI taxonomy): domain Eukaryota; kingdom Metazoa; phylum Arthropoda; class Collembola; order Entomobryomorpha; family Isotomidae; genus Hydroisotoma; species Hydroisotoma schaefferi. Next base: position 6,827 of record JAQFZX010001932.1, on the reverse strand, counting down.
ATATTAGTCAGAATTGAGCTAGAAGTTGAGTTAAAACACGGAGAAAGTTAAACTGAAAGGAAAATGTTTTCTTTGTGCCAAAATTGGGTATGAGTAGACAGAAATCCTATCAATGATTCATACAAGTTTGCTGTTTCCACTTCACTTTTACCTTCCACCCGTTTACCATACAGTTGAAGAAAAAGGAATGAGATTCTCTAAAGATAGTCTCATAGAACGGCCAAGTTCCCAACTGCCACTGCAACTACTACTGGACTGGCCACCGTCCACTATTAATCTCACAATACTTCATCCGGCTATTCGTAGATTCTAGATTGCAAACAATTCAATTAAGACGTCTTGTTCTTGCTGACGGTTGGCTCTAATGGGAGTCTTACTACCGTATGTTGTTTTTTATATACGGCAAGTAACTACCGACCGATGGCCAAACCTAATGTCAGGATTGTCAGAAAGATAAAAGTCAACTTTACCTTGTTCTTTTCCAGCTTAAGCTTTACCAGAGAGCTCAAAGTTTAGCGAAAGTGTGTAAAAGAAAACACGGCTCTTAATAGCTCAGCCAACAACGTGTCTACCTAAAGAGAATACTGCAAAGAAATCATGACGAATCTTTTCATTGTTTTTCCCTTGAATTTTACTTAACCTGTGGCCATTTTAAATATCAATTTTTTCGGCTTCCTGAACTAAAGTTTGTCCAGGTAGAATTCCTCAATTTTACTTTCACTTTATGCATGCTGTACCATAAATTGAGGTACGTGTGTAGAGCAGGGAAAGCATTGAAGTATGTTTTAACTAATTTGCTGAGAAAGAGAGCTTCAGCTCAGCATGAGCAACTGAGCAACCGTTTACTTTTAATTCATTTTTAAATTTAATAATGAAACTAAAAATATGGAAGTTTATTGAATTAAAAAACAAAAAAAAGTCAACGCATAAATAATACCGCAGTGACCATTGCTTTATCAAGCCTTCATTTCTTAATTAAGAGGTATGGGGAAAAAATTTGGGGGGGGGGATAATTTAGTGGAAGGGAGTTATTTTTCAGTAGGGTTATTTGCCAGGGGAGTTATTTTTCGGTAGGGTCATTTGCAATGGGAGTTATTTTTCGGTAGGGTCATTTGCAATGGGAGTTATTTTTCGGTAGGGTCATTTTCAATGGGAGTTATTTTTCGGTAGGGTCATTTGCAGGGGGGAATTATTTAGAGAGGGGAGTAATTTCCGAAAATACGGTATGTCTTAAATCCCTACCAATAAAATCAGAATGAATAATCAAAAAGTGACTCACTTCATTGCATAATTGGGTCTGGAACCCTTTTGACCATGTTTTATTGGGCTTTTAGCCGATGCAGTTCACTGGAAGTCATTAAATAATGTATAACAAACCGAGTTCTGTACATAAAGGTTTGGTAGCTTGCTCTCGTGAGGGTTTAATTGAATATTACATAAATTGAGTGAGGCTCAGTCCAGTAAACTGACCAACTGAACTAAATGTATGCAAAAAAGTACCAAGGAAGACGTGTTTTTGTTGACAGTATAATTCCCTCTACGCTTGGATGCAGTTGCAGTTTGCAGTATTGGCCTATCCTACTAGTATCACTCTATTCTATTTTTACTATGTTTGAGTCATTAAATATTTGCCATGAATTGATTTATCCTAGGCAAATTATGTATCCTCTTTAACCAAATATTGTACGACTAGTGGTGCAGTTTTAAAACGACTTTTTACATGTAATTAATTGGAGGTTCCAACTTCAAATAGACACAATCCTTTATGAACCAAACACTAAACAAATATTGGCATAATAACTTTATTCAATATTATTACAAAGTACCAATTAAAAAAGAACTTAACCCTAATAAGGGATTTATAAAATGGGATGTGAGGAAATGCTGAAACAAACCATCAATTCATGAATTAAAAAACTTTGCATCCTGCATAGATCATTATTATTCTATTTTAAAATTTAACAACCTAGAATATTAATATTATTATTATTATCAAGGGATTATGAGGCAATGAACGGAATAAATCTTACATAATAAGGTATTCCTAGGAAGGCAGCATCTCCTACATCTTTCTACCCAGCCGATTCACCATTAATCACTTAATACTTCTGTCATCTACCCTAAATCCTCGCCCATATACCGCCCTCGTTAATTATGCCGCATACCTTCCTTAAGGGGTATCTTCTCATGTAAAGCATGCATCAAAAAATCTTATTTTATCTACCGTATTTCCCGATTTAATTCCCCCCCCCAATTATTCCCCCCCGGTTTGATTCCCCGGGGGTTTCGGGCCATTTGAAACAATAATTCCCCAGGGGAATTAAATCGGGAAATACGGTATATAAGCCGCGGTATATGGGCGAGGATTTAGGGTACTTTTTTGGGGGTGCATGAGTCAGTCAAGGTTTGTTTTTCCAATTGTGATGATATGTTCAAGATAGATTCCCAAATTTTGAGGTAAACTGGTCAGGATATCAAAAGTGCATTTGTTTTTATGGCATGCAGATGAAGTTTGAAGGTCTCCCATTCCATCCCGTTAACGATTAAACCTATTTGGTATGCTTGTCTGGGAATATATGTGTAGTATAGTGGTGGTAGAAATTAAAGCAGTAAGCAAGCGTAGCATATATTGGGCATTGTATATTCCATTCCATTCGCACGCGATATTTTAATGATCCTCCGTCCGTCTGCAGTTTATGCATGATTTTTTAATGGAGTGCCAAAGAGTAGATGAGTACACGACGTTATTTTTCGACGAAATATGCAACCCAGGATTCATATTTTGCTGAGTTGGTAAAAATCAAGAGGAAACAATCTACCCTACATCCTCGCCCATATACCGCCGCTTATATGGATTAAAAAAGGTCTCTTGAAGCAGTTTTAACATGCCCTTTTAACATGTAAACGATAGGCGTATGGCATAATTAACGAGGGCGGCATATGGGCGAGGATTTAGGGTAGATGAATGCATGCATATTATTGTTATACGATTGTGAAAAGGGGTTCCTATTGAACCTATTGATTCTGCAGTTCACTAAAACTACCACTTTTTGACCTTGCAGTTGCAAAAACAGATCTGTTAGTGTTTTATTTTTATTCTACACAACCTGGAACTTTTATGCTGGGTAAAAGAATTATTTATGATTGCGGTGGATGCGAAATAAAATATGAATTACTTAATTCAAACCATTTGATCTTCAGGACTTTTGGCAGGTAGGTAGGCATACAGATTGGGTTGAGAAATTAAAGATTAGTTTTTTTATACTATTAGTAAGTTCTACTACAAGAGATCTAATTGAGAATGAGCTAATGCTCCAGCTCCTTTTGATTTATATTAAGCTACTCATCCAATATAACGTTTTGATGTTGATCGTATAGCGATTTCTGATTAATAATATTAATTTTTAATAAGACATTATCTCCTCATACACCAAGCTAGCCCATTTATTCACAGCCGTCTAATAAAATAGCCGCCTTGTAAAATTAGTAAAAGACAGAAGGAAGACTTCTCCATCAAAACTTAAACTAATGAAGAGTTAAACAATGATTTTTAATTATTGTCATTTCATATGAAATCAGGATTTACGCAGTACTACTACTGCTTCTGGTTTGAAATAGACTAGGAAATTCTTATGGACTGCATAGATTTGTTTTATCCTCCCATGTTGTCCTTTGTTAGATATATTTAACCGAAAAGTTGTTAAGGATAAGGTTATACTACATTCCTGGAATTGAACTACCCTAAATCCTCGCCCATATGCCGCGGCTTATATGCATAAAAAAAGATTTTTGGAAGCATGTTTAACATGGGAGAGATATCCCTTTAACACTTAAAAGATAGGAGTGAGGCATAATTAACGAGGGCGGCATATGGGTGAGGATTTAGGGTAGATAAATTTCCAGCTTGGTATATCTCGGTTTAGTATTTGCATGGATTATAGATAGAATTGTTTTGATCAACATCGCTTGGTTGTTTTAAACTGAATAGAGATGAGATGGATTTGTATGGGATATGTAATCCCTGAAGTAGTAAATGTAAATCCAGTTGATAAAACATCCCAAGATTCCTCATCGTCAGCTAAACTGAAATAAGTCAAGTTTAATTTCAATGATTTCAATAAAACATGAAACAAAGGGTGGAATCTCCTTTCCAGTCCTTTCGTATTATGGAAAAAGGAGCTTTTACAGAGCTGGAAGTGGTGGAATCTACAAAATATTCCATATATTTATCCATCCAGCTCTTCTTATTCCTTTCATATCACTAATTCAATTATCATGTACACAATTCCTATGCACCCTACATCTATCATTCATGATACGCTCATCCCTAACTCTTATTTCTCACCAACAAAGTCAGTCATTAGGGTGATAATTAGATTACAAAATCTTGTTAAATTCCCTAATTAGATTTTACACATCCCTTTCTTTCCCTCATCTCGTCATAGTTAGCTACCGTATTTCCTGTTTTAATTCCCCTGGGGATTGATTACTTCAAAGGAAAAATTAGAAATTCTATTAACACGGACAAGATAGGAATTATAACATGGAGGAAAGGTAGGGGGGAATTAAACCGGAGGGGGAATTATTCCGGGGGAGGAATTAAAACGGGAAATACGGTATACTGGCATGCTGCTCTTCCGAGGCTTGGGGTGCTTTACTGGAAATTATAATTTACAATTCCAATGAACATTTTGCCCGACTCGATATAAAGAATACTATCCTAAATCCTCTCCCATAAACCGCGGCTTATGTTTTGAAGCATGTTTAACATGGAGAGATACCCCTTTTAACATGAAAAGGATACGCGTGCGGCATATTTAATGCGGGCGGTATATAGACGAGGATTCAGGGTACTACCCCTAGTAGAGCCGTTTTAAAGGAGATGGATTCACTAAACTGAACAAGCATCTGAATTTATTTCAAGTAAATCGTTCAAAAAAAATACAGAGGTAATTCCAAAAGAAAATAGCAATTTTAGTAGCTGGAACTTAAAAAGAGTTGTTGGGGATGATGATGGACCGTTTTTTGATTGAATTTGAAAAATATCAAACTCCATACTTCAAAGAAACAAAGAAGTCTGCAACTACAAAATCTCTTTGATGATGGAAATATCTACAATATTAATCATAGAATTCGCATGGTTATTTCTCAATATATTTCTCAATATCTCTACATCCTCCTCTAACAACAAAGATGGAATATGATTATTATTCTGTATTGTTTTTCATCTGATTTTTCATTTCATCCTTTCATCTCAAAAAAAGTTGTGGAAAAATCCCAATTTACCATCCATCTTTTCTAAAACAGCTACTCCACTTGGATATCGGGATACTGTTCCTTCCTACCATTCAATTTAATTGTCATTTATTCACCAGATAACAATACAGATAGACATAGGCCCAACCACGAGTGGGTACAAAAACATTAAAGGATAGGAAGGGGTTTGGGTGGGAGGAGCCAGTTTAGTATGTAGAGGATAGGGGATTTCAGGAATTTTAGTGGGTACATGAAGAAACCAGTGGGTACAATGTACCCTTGTACCCACGCTGGTTGCGCCTATGCAGATAGACGTTATTGGCCAATGACGCATTTCATAGAGTATAATATACTTCAGATTATTCAACATTCTGCATTTCCGTTTCATATATTTATTACAAAAATAAACTCCTTTCTCTTTGTCGCAACTGGATGGATTTATAGTTTAGGTTTGTCGGCCAACTTAAAACCCATGAGTGGACTTTTTTGGACTTGCACACCGCACGAGAACACAAGGTTGCTCAAACCTTAAGTATTGATTCGTGTTGATGTTAATAGCCCAACAACAAGGAATATTGATTTACTTGAAGCATAGTAGCATTCTACACATACTTTGTCAACCCATGTTTGCTAAATGGTCATGGTAGTAGTAGACGTAGTAGTAGTAGTAGTAGTAGTAGTAGTAGTAGTAGTAGTAGTAGTGGTAGTGGTAGTGGTAGTATTAGTAGTAGTAAGTGAGTAGACCAAAGAGAAATGTACAAAGAAAGTAAGGAGTAAAAGCTAAAGCACATTTTTATAGAATAAACCTTGTGTGGATACACTTATGGGTATAAATTAGGTGTTTCGTAAAGTGGTTTTTAAGTTTTGACATATCACTGTTTTATTATTTCACTTTCGTGTAAAATATACCATAAATCCTCCTATATATGCCGCCCTCGTTAATTATCCCGCACGCCTATCCCTTACATGTTGAAGGGGTAGCTCTCCCATGTTAAATATGCTTCAAAAAATCTTTTTAATATATATGCAACCTGCGGTGTCTGGGTGAGCATTTAGGGTAGGTCACTTCTTTTGAATTAAATGTTGTTAAAACAAAGGAATAAAACGTTCTGGGTTTTGTTAGTTTTATTTTAAAGTTTTTAGTGGAAATACTGAGTCTACGACTTAGTGGCCGACGACTTGGTGGCCAGCGAATTGGTGGCAAGAAACGACTTAGTGGCAAATGGACTTGGTGGCCAAAAAAATATTATTTTTTGCTCAAAAAAGGCTTGCATTTTAATTTTATACCTCAATCCGAATTTCCTATCATTCATCAGCACTATTAATTAAGGAACACATACAATTTCCCCGTACATTGCAGTTTTGAAAAGAAAATCTCAATAAATGAAAACTCTTTCCATTCATTATCTTATCTGTTTATCCTTATCTCTTCATTATCCTGTGCTCTCTTTACCTTTTGCTTGGCTTTATAAGGAGATTTCCGGTTTACCTTTTTATCAAATTTAAAAACTCTAAAGAATACACCCCTTAGCTTTTGTAAAGGCTATTGTATCTTCATGTAAAGAAATTAA
>JAQFZX010001931.1:0-23735 GCA_034682405.1 Hydroisotoma schaefferi | reverse complement strand
ATTGATCCATCATCCTTAATTCACTCCAGTTCCTTAGAAAAACAACACACAAACCTGAAAACTGTTCATACTCATAACAAAAAAAACCAAACAAACCGGACCGGAAGTTACTAAAAAAAACCGGAATCATTCTTCTAAAAAAACAACAGCTGTCGTTCTTACTGGAAACAAATAAAACCGATGCACCAATCCAGCAACACAAAGCTTAAGCTAACCGTTAATTTATTTTGGTCTTCCGGTCTTAAAAAAAATCCAGAGAGTGACCAACCAACCAACCGCTCGTACTTTTTAGAAAACTTAAAATTAAAATTATAACTTAAACTTGTAAAAACTTGTAAACCAAAAAAACTTGAAAAGGAATGAAGAAGAGCGCCTATTTTTTTAATTTTTTTTGGGGCAAATAGTGATTTTAATGAAATTTGGATATTATTTGTAGAAAGAAGGAAGAAAACCACTTTAGGACACAGATGCACTTGAGAGAAGCTCTGTTTGTCCTTTTTTGAGTAGGATGATGGACTTCCTCATCAACTGCGAACAAAAACAAAAGTGGGCATTTATTTGTATTATTTTTTATCCATTAACTACACTACATCCTCTTAAAAAGTCCTAATCTTTACTTTAGACCTCTCCTGTCCACTTGAAAAGCTCTGTTTTTTTTTAAATGTGTAATCTAACTTAGTCCAAACTCCAAACAAAAGAAGAATAGTAGTAAGGAATTTGCTCCGTTTCTTTTTGTTTTTGACTATTTTATTTTGTTAAAAAAGTAATCACTGGACAAAGGATCGTTTTAAGCTTTTTGAAGTTATGCTGAGAGTGTTATACGGGTGTTGTTTCATTTTAATGCAAATTGGCAAGAATCGGAAGAACTTCCGTCCAAAAGTTCCGAGATCTTGGCTATTTTAATTGAGTAATCTTGACATTAAAGTAACTAAATCAAGGTAGCGTTTTTTTTAAATAAGATTAGAGGCATTTATGTTTGTCATTGTGAGGATTTTGAGTTGCAATGATAAATGCTGGAGAAGAATCCGTCACAATGCTGAATTAAATGCTTATCCAGTATTCTTTATATTTTTCAGGAAAGGAACGTCAATAAGAATCTAAGCTTTGGGAAGGTTGAAGCAGTTAATTTGTGGGATTTGGCTTGGCGTGATCCGGGAATATTGGATAAGAACAGGACGGATAAGCATATCATATTTCACGAAGATGGGTTCTGTATGGAAAAGACTTCAGCGTGTGAATAAACGGGCTGCAAAATTTAACTTGGTCATATCTTTTGAAGAGCTGCACGTCGAGGCCACTCCAAAATGGTATATTTATTTATGATGCTTTGTCTTTAATGAATGGTGATTTGGGAATGAGAGAATTGGAACTTTGTAGTTTATGGATTATTTTGGGGTTTACGATTCTCAATTTAATCATGATTTTGTCTGGACATGTTGCAGGCAACCGAAGAAATTGGGTGTAACTTTATCGCGAAGAAACAGACGTGTTACTGTAGATCCTAGAATGTGGGAGCCGACTATGAAGAATCCGATGAAAGGCATGATCGTATGGGCAATTCCTGAGAGTAAAGAAGTTGCTGTGACGGTTTTTAAGGATCCCCGAACATTAGAATATGAGGACAAGGACTGGCATGTTACTGTTGAAGATGTATGTGTGATAATTATTTTTTTTAAAGGAAATATGATGATTGGTAACTTGTTATGAAAATTATTTAAGGTATCGACGGGGAAACCAAGACCTTTGGCAACTGGAACCTTTAATGTGAAAGACTATGCTTTTGATGTGCCAACCCAAACTAGTTCCGAGCTTAAATTGAAGTTGGTCTCAAAGAAAATAGCGTCAGCTTCAATCAAATTTACTGTTTCGTCTTGTTTTATCCGCGAGGGAAAGGCAACGTATGTTGAAAATTAATATTGTTCGTATTTTATCAATCAATCATTTATTTGCTCCATCAATTTAACGTTTTATTTAAATTAGCGATGAGGATATGCAAAGTTTGGCTAGCTTAATGAGTTCTGCTCAAAATGACATCGCTCACTTAGAGGACCTTGATGGGGAAGATGAAGGTAGCTGTAGCAGTCTAACTTATGCTATAAAATTTACACTATAAAATAATTCTTTTAACCTTTAAATTATTTTCCGTAGATAAATCTTTGCAAATTCCAATTATGGATCAGCGAAAGTTAAGCGAAGTTTCTAACATTGCAAGCCAGATTGACAGCCTTATTCATAGCTTAAGCGATGCTGATGCTGAACACCAACTGCCTAGTGTAACTAGTCCAGGTAGTTGAAGAAGTTGTTTATTATTCTGTCGGAAATCATTTCTGCGTTACTATATTTCATGTACTACGTTGCTATATTTCATGTACTAATCTTTGGTTTTATGGTTTTCAGCAAAATCGGAGAGTAGTGTCAATAACTTTGTCATCGAAGATTTACCTGATGAATTGAATTACTTCGAAGCATCAGGAGACGCGGACCTTTCGATGACCGGTTCACCTAAAAGAGCAGATTTATCAATAAACTCAATTGAAACTCCGTCCGCATTGGATCCAGCCAACTCTAGTGATACAACTGGATACTCTCGAGACCTTGGTTTTGTCATGGAACTGTCAAAAATATCAGAAAGAACAGAACTGAACGATACTACTTTTAGCCGATCTGATGTTGAGAAGAGCTCAAGTAATACTTTTCGGCAAAATATTACTTCGTCATCTGGAAAAGCAGACGTTGTGGACTCCAAAGCTAGTAGTAAGGAGGATGCTGTTAACCTTGCGACAGTATACCAAGCCCGCACTCAATCTTCCCAAAAAAGGTCAGTAATGTCCAACTTTTTCGGTTGCGTTTTCCCATTTTGTCGTTTAGTGTAGTTGTTATGTTCTGCTTGCTTATGCACGTAAAGCATTCAGTTGACTAGCTAATTATTGTTGTAATGTCAGCCAAGCCATGCTAAGTATTTATAGTTGTATGTAAATTAAGACTTTGAAGTTTTTCTTTCACTGACAAAGACTGTTTGAGATGACGCTTAGACTTATGTCACTACAAACGTGATACTCATAATAATGCTGTAAGTATATATAGCGCATTGATGCCTTTTTTGCTTTATTTAAAGTAATATGTGAAGATCGAAATTATTGTTCGTTTGATTTTGATGCTTTTTTTGTTTTGCTGTTTTATATTTTCTGTGTGTTCGTTGCATGATTTATTGTTTTATTAATAACTTTTTGTTATACTCTTTGAGAAAATCGAGCCATAAAAATTTTGTTTTGAGTACTATAATATTGTCAGTTAAATGTTAAAATAAATTAGAAACGTCGTGTGATGTTTTGTATAATTTATATTGTACGCTTATTGCTTCATTTAATTTTTTGCATGGATCATAATCCACTAAGTAGTATTTGCAGTGTATAATGTTGAACGGAACATCTGATTAACAAGTTATATTCTGACACGTAATAATTTAAAGTGCGATAAATTCATCATAAGACTGAACTGAACTCTTCGATTAGATAAACACATACTACATGCATGACATGAAATGTAGGTTTGCGTGGAAGGAGATAGTAAAAGTCTTGGTAGAAGTAGCCCATATTTCACAGTGGAAAACTTCCGGTTGGAAAGTATCCCTATCACCCAACGCATCCTCTTTTCACAAGTTTGCCTCACAGTATGAAGTTCTCTCTGCATCGACATCTTTTGTAAATAGTAAAATAATGGGCTTTTATGACTTATAGGATAGCGGAGTTCTCTTTAAGACAACTTCCCTTCCAAAGTTCCCTAGTATTCCTATTTCCGGTCTAGTCTGCTTCTAGATAGTAATACTACTCTTCTAACTAGATAACAAGCCAAGCTAAAGTAAAGAAGTGCAACAAGGCTTATGTCGTTTTTCCTTGCATCTGCGAGCATTTCTTATTTATTAAATATCGAACATAAATCAAAAGACATGCATGCAATTTTTAGTTAGATTTTTACATGATTTAGTTTAGTGTATAGCAGTAGCAGTATTATTTTTCATGAAAGCTTGTTTCTTCTTGTTCATTCCGAATTTGTATACTTACTACTACTATCATCAATCACTCCCTTTCCCGTTCTCCTGTGTGTGAAATATTGTCACGTAACGCAGAACTAAGCCAAGCAGATAAAGTCAGGAGAAAGTAAGAAGGATCTTCATCGTTTGTGTGGCTTCTTCTTATCATTTCTCTTATAAAACACATTATATTATAGGCAAGCTAGCTTCTGTAACGTATCTTCTAGGTTAATTTGACTTTTACTTCACACACTCTGCGAAAAGTAGCTATTTGGCTTGGCAATTTAGTTTTACTACTGGAAATATTATATCTCTATCCGATCTAATATAGCTACCCTTAACGGTTAGCACACAGCAGACATTCTGTCTGTATGCATACTTTTACATATTCTCAGCTCCGACCGAATTTTATTTAGAGTTCTGTCTGTCTGTTCCAATTTCCAGTTTGAGTTTCTTGGTTTAGAGTTTAAGCCATAACTTTCCCCGAGCAATACATCTAACGTAGATGAACCTGCTCTGAATAGTTCAGTTGGCTGGCATATTATGTTGTTTTAGATATGTATGGTCGTAAGTTAGGGTCCGTAGCTCTGGTCCTGGTCGTATAGTTTTAACCTAGAAGGCACTTTGAAATGTACGACTGGAGACTAACTGTGCAAAAATCTCATTGCGCACCAGTTCACCGGGATTCAGCTTTCACTCCAGTCTAAGATTATACGGTGGACTATGGACTCTCCCGCACACACAGGGTCTGTCTGTCTTTATAGTGAAGTGTGCATGAGGTTTGATCCTCATCTGAAAAAATCTTATCTGAAAGTCGAGTTGGCTGGTAGGGAACTTTCGACATCCGGAGTGCTTAAAAAGCTATCGGCTTAGACACACACAAGACACAGAAATACGGTGGCCGAATGCGTCCTTTTAGTAAAGGTTAGATTGAACGGTTGTGCGATACGGTGTCAAATCTATGTCGGCGTTTTGCCAGGCCGCTTGAAAAGAGGTATTTTGGAGGGTTGTGAAAATCCCAGGAGAAAGTGGTTTCCAAATAAAAGAAAGTACAGGTAACAGTTAATGCTCGATTTTTTCTAATGTAGTTTACTCAAATATCAAGCGGTAGCGATTCATCTTTAAGCAAAAATATAACTTTATTTCTATTGCAAACTATAAATTTATGTCAGACGTTGTACATTACAACTTCTAATCGTAAACAGTAGGTCAAAACCATAAAATAATATTGAAGTGGTATATGAACGAAATATTAACTGCCCATATAAACAACCAAAAACACTTGGTTAATCCCATTCCAATTGTGACTGTATTTGAAGCTGTGGCCTAACTCATACAAATTAAGTCTAACTCATTTTCCTTGCCTTCAATTTAGGATATGGGCTATTTATTGAAGTTTCATAGATTCAAATTAGCATGTGCCCGTACCCATTTCTTGCAAATGAAAATGTAGAAAACTAGCCCTTTTCTATAATACAATACAATAGCATAGTTTATTTCAACTTTGCATGTACTCAACTTGCTTTGTTCATGTTCATAATATAACCAAAACGTACACACTTAACTCCCGGTGGTGCTTGTTGTAGTTGTAGCCCTGTTGCTTATTGATTTGCTTGTTTTTAGATTTGCTGGCGAGTTCGTGAAAGAATAATGGGCTGCAGTTCGTTCATGACAAGAGGTTTTAGTATTCGATCGTTCAATTGCTACTTTCTTGACGTGCAAAAGAATGGGCTTTGTGAAAAATGAAAACTTTCACTGTCATCGCTTTCTCTGTTGTAGTCAGTTGTCTGTATAAGTTCTACTCACCGCTCATGAACGGTTGTCTTCTGTGCACTAGTTAAAGTATTCATGTTAAACTTCATGACCATTCTGCTGTTTACTTTTCAGTGATTGCATTGGAGCTCCAACCGTCAGTCCCGTGGTAAAAAGTGACCGTGGGGATAGGTCAACACTTAAACCGTTGGAACTAAATCGATCTTTGGAGGAAAGTAATGTAAGTTACTTGTTTTAACTCATTAGTTTTACATTTGTGCTTTCTCTTAAACCGAACCGAGTCAAATGTTTGTTAAATGTTAGAAAAAAATTCATTGTCGTCGATTGCAAGTTTTTCAAATTAGGAGTAAGTTCATACTACAATACTCAACACCTTGTGTCTGTACAACTCATGTAAACTTTTTCATGCCGTAGGTTGAAAACAGGAATCTAGTAATAGTAAGTTCGCATAGGTTCCAAATGTTAGTCCTGAAGCCCAAAGATCCACCTACCATTCCAAACGAATCTCATTAATCATTAAAGAATCCTGTCTCATATACAAAGCAATCGATCCGCTTTCTAATGCATACTATACGAATCCTCAGGGAGCAGGGAAAATACTGTAGAAAAAACCTTTTCAAGTAGAGGAAGAATATGTACCGCACTATCAGATCTTCTGCTTCGCTTACTTTAAATTCGAGAAAGCAGTCCAACCCACTCGTTTGAAAATATAGCTTTTGTTGGCAAACGGCATAACATTGACGAAGTGAGTTTTAATCGTAACTCCGTTTCACACGTTTTTTGGGACTTGGACTACTGTACTGTAACTGGCCAGCCTTGCACTGCAAACAGACGACAATAACTATAGGGCATGCGATGCCAGTAACCAGTAACTCTTGCTGGCTAGTAAGCCCTATAAAATAATTCATGGAAAGTTTTACGTTAAGGAATTATTTCCTTCTATGCAATGAATACAGATGACGGTGAAAGTTTAATTTAGTCTTCTAGTAGTGCCTTTTGTTTGCCTTGTATTTCTGTAAATGTTCGTGTAGTTTGCAATGCATATTTTGTCATTTTACTTGTGTAGTATTTTGTTCCAATTATAATTAATTTTTAAGCATGGGTGAACTATTCTATGCTATTTTGAACGTCACGCAAATATGAATTTATTGAGCTGTTTGACTAAGACGCAAAGCAGAATGTAAAGTTAATCTTCAATCCGATTTATTAGACACCTTGGCAGACACAACATTTTCCAGACTTTTTGTTTTTGTTACTGGTAGTCATATCTAAGGATACGTAACCCTACCTTAACGTCCTTTTATGCGTCTCTCTCTACCTGGTACATCGCATAACGAAGACGTTTGCATAACATCGTCCTCTCCAAAAATGTAATTTGGTTAGAAAGGAATGAGAATTATAATTTAAGTGCGGTCTCGTCTCAAGAGATTTTCATTTGCCAGATTATTAAGCCATGTATGGTTACGATTCCCGTCCCAAGTAGTTTATCACTGTCTTCTTGGGTCGGTTTGGTTGGCTGCGTTGCGCTCGCCGTGCTCAGATGGTTGAACTACGTTTGAGTTTGATCTACTGCTATCTAAAAGACAAAGGGTTAATGGATTGTTACTAGAGAATATCTAATTAGGATTCCGTCTTTCGTGGTGGCTGGTTTTTTTCTCTTTCTTGGGCAGTCAAGCGTTATTTTACTACCAAGTCGTCTCTTCGTATGTGATAACGCATGAGGGAATCTTAAGATCTTTACAACGTGTGTACCTTTATAATAATATGTATTTAAGCTAAAGATGATGAGCTTGAGGTTGCGGAGTGCCTCAAATGTGCGTGGTTGTGGTTGAGCTTACTTTCTCTTCCTGTAATATTCGCTCTATTATAGTTTTAGCCCAGTCAATTGGGCTTATGTAGCCACGCTGTCCGTCTTTCTGTCTGTCCTTGTACTCGAGAAATAATTACACCACACTTCCAAAACTTATACACGCAGTCCAAAGCTGATTTGGAGGTTTAAGTTCGTAAACCAGCTTGATCGGACCACGCAGTGACCCGTGGGGTCAAATTGACCCGACGGGGGTGAAACGTTTAAAAAATGGTGTTATTCTACTTCTGCTCAAAAGTAACAAATAGCCGATTATTTTTAAAACCAAAGTTTTAGGGACCCGTAGAGGTTAAAACGACCCCCACCGGCCAGAAATTTCCAAAAATATTGTTCCTCTACTTTTGTTCAAAAGAAACAGATAATAGATTCTTTTGGCTATTCTTCTTTTGTTCTTTGGTACCCGTGGGGGTCAATCGGACCCAGTCGGGTGAAAAATGTTTAAAATGTTCAATCCCTATACTTTTCTTCAAAAGTAACAAAGAAAAGATTAGATTATGTTTGATAAAATAAAAAGTCTTAGGTATTAAGGGACGAATAAAGGAAAAAAGCAACAGAAAGGAAAAGTCGGGATGTGGGGGCTGTGCACCCACACAAAAATAAATGGCTGATATTGATCAGGTCGGATATAGACAATAGCAGCGACTATTACAGACGAAAAACCCAGTCAGACCTAAAGAAGACAAACGGGCAGCGGTCAGATTCTTAAAACAATTGACTGGGCTCACATAGCTGCTTGGAGGAGGTTTTATTACTGAAAATTTGCTACAAGTGTGGCTGACATGTCAGACACAGAAAAATAATTATTGGATTTCGTTTTACCATATTTTGTTTTCTGGATCTTAGTTTATGGTTTTGGTTTTATTCGTAGAGAAAGTATAGAAAGGGTATGAGAATGGAGCAAAATTAATGCACTGTTGGTTTTTGTTGGATTATGATTGTTGAATTTGGGAAGCTTGAGCTAATCCCTTAATTTGTAAGCCAAAAAAACGTGAAAGTCTCTGTAGAATTCAAAAAAATTGGTTGTGCCAAGCAAGGGTGAAATGGAAAAAAGATCTTTAATACCTGTACCTTTCGTTCATATCACATTTATGTACTCTGGAATAAAAAGAAAGCATATTGCACAGAATACACACGGTGCATCTAGGCAGTAGAAATGCCGTCTCATTTGTGCCTTGAGGACATATCCCTACAAACCCATCAACCTACTATAAGCTTGTGGATTCTGTTACTGTTTATGAGGTACACTTTTTTAGCTGCTGCAAATATATTCTGGTTAGGTAATAGCGATGTGTCGAGAGTTTTAAACAAATTTACGATACGTTTCTCGAACTTTTTTTACAGGGTCTTGAGAATGTTTTCAATTTTCTTTGCTTTTTCCTGGAACTTATGGGATGGTAGGGGAATCTCTATTAGAAAATATGTAAATGTCCGTGCAGAAAAGATACTCAATAAATTCCTATCAGTGTCAACGAGTAGAGATAATATGATATAAATAGGATTTTGATTTTGGTATTTATTAACCCGATCTCCAAACATTTCTTTTTTAACTATGGCTCATTTTTGGATTAATTGTTTTCATTCTTAGCTGTGCATGATTACCAATTGATTTTCTAACTTTCGATGATTTAGTATAAAAACATTTAAATTAAACTTCTGAGTGTTACTGCTGTTTCCGATTATAATAGAGTAGAAAAGTTGCTTTCATAGGCATTCTGGCTCCCGTATTTCTTCTGATCTTCCACATAAACCAATGTATCTTCTCATAGGGAATAGCGGCCTTAGATTGTTTTCTGTTAATTTTATAAGATCTGTCCCCATGTTTCATATTCACTGTTAAAGGTCGTTTACGGGTCTTGCTTACTGCTCCTTCTATTTCCATTCACACCATAACGTGAACCCTGTGCACTTAAAGTAAAAGTTCTTCGAAAGGTACGAATAAATATACAGCATATCTATCTACTATACATGTTTGATTCTTTACAGTTGACAGTGTCTATAGAACTTACTTGATCCCTGCAATGACGAAGAGTAAACTCGTACATGGTCCAAGGAAAATTTTAGTACAAAGTTCTTATTCATTCTAGAGATGTAAGCTAGGGTGGGACCACGTTTGGAATTTTTATATGGGCTTCGCTCTGTCAAATAATTTGTAATTCACCCTGACCCTTGTGATTATACTGCTTATAACTGGTGCTGTGATTCACCGTTTATAATGCTCTTGAGTTTCCTTAAAAGAGTGGCAAGACTTACTCTTACTTTCACTAGCAATGTCCATGCGTAGGTGGGGCTTGGAGACGCCGACATTGCATGTGTTGAAAGCAGATGGATGCTAGATAATTTCTAATGGCTTGTTAATAATATAGCGTGTGGGCATACCGGATGTAGAACATTTATCCGTAGTTCAAAAAGGGCAAGAACAGTGTTAGAAGAGGACTTTCCAGACAGGTATGATGGGTACCTCCTTGATTGGGGTGAGACGAATGTGCATGAATTCTCAGTAAGAATTCAGCCTGGAAAATATATGGTAAAAATTTATGGTAAAATATATATATGTATATAATTCCGACACATCCTTCGATTCGAGAACTAAAAAACAGATATCCAAGGCCGAAGCACAACCTATCTATCCAGGAAACTGAAACGTGCGGTTTAAGAAAGCGTAGAGACATGTATAGCTTGGAAGTATGTTAATAGTAAAGCTTCAGCTCAGTTCAGTTAGGATGTTAGGTTGGTGGTTCTTATTTGGTAAAAAAAACCAGTCGGTTGGTTAGATTGGATGGTTTTGAGCTAAGGTTGACTGCACGTAAGTATTTTATGGATGTGTAGGTAGGCGGGTAGAGTAGATGTGAGGTGAGTTCCGTTGATGATTGCTGTAATTGCTTTTTCATCCTTATCTACAAACAAGTGAAAGCGCGTCTACTGAATATGTATGTACATACTTAAAAGCAGTGTAAGCGACCTTGTTTGTTCACACTACAGTTTCTTCGTTCTGCTTTACTTCCTTACCTTTATTTTACTTTTATCGGAAAGGTAATTCAAGGGAAGAGTTTTTGTTGTGAGACTGTTAATACAAGTACATAATGGTAGGGTTGGGACTGTGGATTGTGTAATTTTCGCTTGAATGGTACTTGGGTCGTTTAGCCTGAATGAATAGGTAAGGCTTAGGTCCTCCTACCTAGATAACTACATAGAAGAGAAAGGTAAACTTTCTTCTTTAGTTTTATATGTGTTTGTTAGGTTGGTTGGTTGCGTTTCTTGTCAGTTTGGTCGAGGGGTTTAAGGTGCTTTATTCAATCGTGGAGTAAGTAGAAAAAGATGAAACTTCGTTGTTGTTCTAAGGAAGATCTATGTACAAAAGTTCTTTCTCCAAGTAGTGTTCACTACTTGCTCATTTAGGGGGTTTAACTTTCACCAGAAAATACTCGAAGAGATTGCTGCTCACCAATCTCTATGATGGGATTAAGTTAAAAGCTCTATTCTGTAGAGTTAGAAATAAATTCTCCTCTCTTAAACCTTGATGACTCGGTGGGTTCGGTTTTTAGCAGTACCCTTGTGCATAGTCATAGCTCGGTATTTTTTGGTATTCTCTTCATTTCTCTTTCAATTTGTAGAAAATTTAATTTAACTCTAGTCATGTTATTGTTGCTCTGCTACTGAAATAATAGTTAGACGTTACAGTCAGCAGTAACGCTAAAGTTCTTCTTTTACTCTGATCAATAAATTTTAACTCTGATTGGCAACCACGTGAAACTAGGAAGAGAAAGTTAATGAAAAAAAGAACTTTAATCTCATTATTTATTTAAAATGAAAGATAACCTTGGTATTCCTATTTTTTCAGGTGACAATGGTTGGACTATCGACCGCTTCGTTGAGTCAAGATCTTCTAACCTGGTGTAAAGAAGTTACCAAGGGGTACCCCGGGATTAAGGTTACCAATATGACAACTTCCTGGAGAAATGGGATGGCCTTCTGTGCTGTAATTCATCGCTTTCGACCCGATTTAGTGTAAGCTTCCCCCTTTGTTCTCTCGTCTTATCTTAAGACCACCAACCAAACCATGCCATTCGAAAGAATAGTTTAAACTTAAGCTTTTCCATTTTTAAAAGCATCTGCAGACAGGAAAAAGTCATTTATGTTGCCAGTAAAAAGTTAGTTGTTGTTTTTAAGATTCTAAGAGCCAATCAGGCGTGGCATCAGGCCTTTTAAACTTTTGAGATGATATCCCATTAAAGAGATAGGAAGGCTGCGAAGGTTAGAGTTGGCGTTAAAAAATAAATGTGCTTTGGGAGCAGTTGTAGCTTAAGTTCGAATGGTTGGGAAGGACGAACGAATTACTCTCTGGGCGAACGTACATAAGGAATACTAAAGCACGTCTTAGCGGAACGTGAATGTGTGTGGATCTTTTAGACAGTAAAGAAAGTAGTAGAGTTGGTTTGGTTGGCCGAAAAAGCTTCTTTCCTAGGAATATGTGTCCCGTAGGCTTGAAAAGTAATGGGGAAACGTGTAAGGACGACGGAGATCTAATCATATTGTTTTATTTCTTCTCATTCCCTATACACAGAGACTTCAATAAGTTGTCTCCTCATGATATCAAAGGGAATTGCAAGACGGCTTTCGATGCTGCGGAATCCCTTGGCATTCCTAGAGTTATTGAGCCATCGGATATGATGTTATTGGCTGTCCCGGATAAGTTGGCTGTTATGACTTATTTATACCAACTTCGTTCCCATTTTACAGGTGAATTAGTTCTCTTCTCTCTCCTGTATTCTGTCCGGACTCTTTATTATTAAATGACACGTCGGTGTCAACTCAACCTTTGAATTGGGGAAAGTAATGGATAGATTAAAGTTTAATGGGGACATTGTTTATTTGACGGTTGTATTTTCTTGTTGGACAACATTTCATCTTTAATTGTTGAGTTATTAGACTAATTCGTTTACTGGGAAGTAAGAATTCTGAAGATGTTGAGATGAAAAGGAGTGCATTTATTTTGTGATAATGAGGTTTTTCGGTCTATTTTAACAGGATGCCAATTGGAAGTACAAAATATAGGAGCCACATACTCCGAATCGTCCTACGTGATGGCCCTTTCGGAGAATAAAGAAGATAGTGCTATCACTAGAGAGATTTTCCAACAGGAAATAATGAACATGAAAAATACAGAAAGAAATGGAAGTGGCAATCGGAATTCCGGCTCGAGTAGGGAAGGAAGTGCGGAACCAAATTTTGGAATAAGCAGCTCCAAGAACCAAAGACAATCTAATGATTCTTTGAAAAATATGACGTCCATTAGTAATAGTAATTCATCCTCGTCGATTCATTCTGAACGGGCGATTTCCCTCGAGAAAACGAATTCTAATCATGGATCATCCATATCTATTCAAAATTTGTTGAACAAATTCAGTTCAAAAGACAAATCTCCTTCACCGGTTGGAAAAGGAGATGGGAAGTCTATACTTGGAAGACTTGGAGAACTTAAAAATACCTTGGGGAATAATAATAACAAGGTACAGAAAACTCTTTAGTTGCATCATTTGTTTGAGATTTTTTATATTAAAGATTAACTTAACTAAAAGTATATTGTATTTGTTTTAGAACTCCGTGCTGAGTTCTCCATCGAAATCTGAACCACGTCAACAACTAATGACCAGAAGACAGTATACAGATCCTTTGGGATCCGACGAGGAAGATGATGGCACCTCTGCTAATGAAAATCAACGAAGAAATAGTGCTCCGCCGACACCAATTCATTCGGTAGGCTTATTTTTAAGTTTGCTAGCTTGAGAATTGAAGCTTAACATCTCTTTTTTTCTTTCTAGACCAATACAATTGGTGTTCCTGACCCTGATGCTCCTGGTTTACTAGATTTATCACCCACACGTCGTGATGAAACGACAAAACAAGTACAAAGCGTATAATTGCACCGGAGTTACTGTTTTATATGCTTCTAAACATACCTAATTACTTTTTAAACAGAGGCTATTGGCTCGACACCAAGAGCTTCGAGAGAAAGCAAGAATTATGCTAGAACAAGCTAAACGGGAGGGCTCTCTGAGGGGATCACCATTATCGAAACCAACTACTCCGATTCATTCAGCGGTAAGCGGAAACCAAAGTCCGCAATATCGAGCATCCAGTGAACCAAGCAATGCTGCAGCTCATGTAAATTTTCCATAATGGGTTAAAAATTTTGTTAACTGGTGGAAAAGAGGCTTTAGCTTTGGCTTGGCTGTTTTTGTGTTCATCATAGTTATTGAAGAAAGTTATAATATGCTAATATTTTGTTCCCAAGGATGAAAGTGAAAGGCAGCAGCAACTCAGAGAACGCGCTCGTCGTTTAATTGCGGAGGCCAGACAAGGTGTAGCCACACCCAATTCGAAGCCAAGTAGTCGTTCAGAAACTCCTCCTTCTGATAGTCAATCGTCTTTTCCGAAATCCAGTCCTGTCCGGTCATCTCCAGCCCATAGTATAGATTCTTGTGATAACTATTTTGATGCGGTATGAACTAATTACTGGATGAATATTAATTTAAACTTTTTTCATGTGCTATTCTTAACTTCTGATTTTAACTGTAACTGTAAATTTTAGACGAATGGAAACGAATCTCAGCCACTCTCAGCTATTATTACTCATGGCATAAACACGTATCAAAATAACACCAATCAAAATTTCTCACCTCCAGGGTCAGTGACAAACACGAAGCCTCCTCAACTGAAATCCTTTCACACCTTATTGGAAAAAATTTCTCCAGACAGAGATGTAAACTTACAAAGGGTAAATATAATCTGGCGAATGTTTTATCTTTAATATGCGATTATGTACTAATAACTTTGGTCAATTATTCGATTAATAGGGTATCAGGAGAACTACATCGTACATCGAAAACGAGCTCGATGAACTGGAAAAAGAACAAGAACAAATAGACCAGCAGGCAAGAGATTTGGAAAGAATTTTAAGACGAGTAATGAAATCAGGTAGAATTTTGGGTCTGAAAAGACATTTTCTTGTAGTTTTACTTAAGCACGGTTTGTTTATAAGCAATTTATAAAACACCAAGACTCTTTAATCGTCAGAAGCTAATCATTGAAATGTTATTATTTTAGGTGAAAACCCAGATGACGAAGATGACTTAATGTATGAATGGTTTACCCTTGTTAATAAGAAAAATGCCTTAATCAGACGCCAAATGCAGCTGAATATTTTGTAAGTACCTCGTTATACATTTTAATTATTGAATCATTGAAACGAACGCATCATACTACAAAAAAGTTC
This sequence comes from Hydroisotoma schaefferi, assembly GCA_034682405.1. Taxonomy (NCBI): domain Eukaryota; kingdom Metazoa; phylum Arthropoda; class Collembola; order Entomobryomorpha; family Isotomidae; genus Hydroisotoma; species Hydroisotoma schaefferi. Next base: position 8,792 of record JAQFZX010001931.1, on the reverse strand, counting down.
CTTCTTTAAGTATAAGCTGCTTTAACTTTTTGAAAAGGTTCTTACTGATAGTTTTAAAATAATGTAGCTGACTTGATTTTGAAAGCTTTAGCTGTGGGATCTGGGATGCCTTCGGAGTTTAGTCGTTTAATTAAATTCTGGAATTTTTAACATTTAATGCGTAATGGCTTTAAATAACTCGACAACAATACAAAAAACGATATTATTTAGAAACAAACTTCATTGGCAATTCCGTTTAATTTTTGTCGTAAGCATTTGTATGATTGTAGCAGAAAAATTACCTCTAGCTAATTGTAAGAAAGTAATCAAATGCTAAAAAGGGCATCCTTTGTTGACTTCCCATCGCATCATCGTGTCTAGAAACTCTGCCTGCCTAAAAATGTAGTGGTCAGTAAAATACTCTTGAAACAGCTAGGTCTAGGGCAGGGAAAGTTATGGTTCGTTCGTAGATTTAGTTACACCTCGGTAGGTGGTATAATGCAGCAGTCTTTTCTATCTCGGGCGAATAGCTTTATGTTGTTTTTATGGATTGTGGGATGTTGGCAAGCGAGGCTTTTTGTAACGTAAGGAGGAAACTGTATCGACCTTCATAAGATGTAACAAGCGTGTACAGACCGGCTCATGAAATGAATGAAACATTAAATAACATTTCCATGGCACGAGAAGCTTAATATGGCTACAACCTATATGTATTCATATTGTTCTACTATCTGAGTTGATCTTGAGCAGGTTTTTTTGGTGTTAAAGTTTAACAATTGCAGGCTAATAAAAATGCAGAATTCATCTTAAAGGTTCTTTAAATTTGTATAGGGAGAAGGAAGAAGACTTGGAAAGGAAATCTGACCAACTGAATGAAGAGCTCCGGCGTATTCTTGCAAAAGATGGTTAGTTCTTAACTTTTACTTTGCTTGGTTATCCTGTTGCTTACATTACATACGCCGTGCTTAATTTATGAAGAATGCTTTGTAGCTTGATACATTCTACTTAAGCAACAGAGAGTTTGAAAGGAACAAAAATTTGCAGTCGTATATGCGTATTATGTATTTATTAAAAATGTGCACGTAACGAGGATGCGAACGCTTATAAGTAAGGAACAAGAAAGAGTCCAGACCTAGAGGAGATAAATTGCTGTGACAATGCCTGGGACAGCAGGGTCAACAATTATTTCTTCGGTATCTTAGACGCTCAGGCCTAGCAAGGCAAGGATGAGTTCGGATGATTGTTCCCCTCATATATCTTGTACAATGAGTTGAAAGATAATGGTGGAATACATCGTTACTCAGCAATGCATGATGACTTTAATCCTCTTATAAACTCTTGACAGGGATGAGTTGAGTCAGAGTCTGCGTTGCTGGCCTGAAACGAAGAGGTATATTTTCTGCAAAAAAATTATCAGACGTAGAACTTATTATTAATGCCTCGATTTTATAGTATAAAGTATCTTTCAAATCAAATCAAATCGGTTTATTTTCGAAAGGACAATAGTACAAAACATGGTTACACGTTGTTTTCAGTAGCAGGTCCTTATTGCAATTTTGCAATAGAATAATAAATATACGTTTATAAAATTCGTGTTTCATATCTAATTAAATAACTATACTAAGAAAAATACATGGCTATTACTAATTTCTAAACATATAGGTCACATCTTCCACATATAATGTTTTGGCGCAGGTTTTTATCAAATGTTTCAAATGAAGTTTCGGATTTTAATTCTGTTGATAAGCTGTTCCATAGTTTAATTGAATGATAAAAGAATGCATTTTTCCCGATTTCTTTTTGAAGACAAGAGGTTCTTCAATATACGCAATTTGGTATGTTTATATGTGGGACTAGTCCAGCAGTAATTTTTGCTTAGTTTGGCTCGTTTAAATTATGTTAAACATAGGTGGTTCTTCTCATTAATACCTGTTAGCTTTAGAACTTACGATGTGAAACACTTGCTTGACAGTATGCTGCTGATCTAGTCATTATATTAAAGGATTTAATTAAGAGAGATAGGTACACGAAAGGGCCCACAGAACGTTTTGAACAGTAAATTGTAAATACACATGTTTCTCCTAAGAAAAGGTTCACATTTTTAATCCCGGATCAGAAAATACAAATCCAATCGAACGGAACAAAGGAGCTCAAACCGAAACTAGAACATGAATGCATTCTAATATTAAGGCTTTGGTAATCGCTTCTATTGAAGAAAAATGCAAGAAAACAAAATCCAATTGTACTTAGACAAGCAGCATAAAGCAAAGGATTTAAAATTTTCAAGTCCAAGGCTGCGATTTAAACTTAAGAAAAAGCTTATCGAATTGAGCAAAGGTAAACACGAGTACTAAAACCAGATTCAGACCTGAACGAATCTTAGAGAATAAACCCTGGTAGTTGGAAGCAATTATAATTAAGAAGATTCCTGTGATACGAAAGAGCACTTTCCATGGAAAGTTAGTTATCTGGAATTTGCAGTTTAATGTGAACCTGAAATCTACAAAAACATTAGGCATATAATTTAGCTAAAAACTATTTTTTTTATTGGATTCCTATTTATTGAAGCACCTGGACAATGCAATGCGTTGTCGAGAGCGAAAGAAAAGAAAAGGAATTAGCGTTTTTGTAGTAAGTAGTAGTAGTAGTAGTAGTAGAGTGAATAAGTAGATAAATGAACTTTCGGTTAGTTTCTGGTCTGTTTCGATGAAGATTACGTGTTTGCTGGATGAGTAGACAGAGAAGGAAATAAGTAACTATGAAAAATATGAATCTTTCCAATTCCAAACACAACTCAGGCCCAATCCAGTGGATTTATAAAGCATAGTATGAGCATAATAGTTCACCAAAAGTTGTATTAAAACTGAAGTAAATGTGGACAAGGAACGATCGAAATCACTCTTAGTTTGGTTGGCATGCTGCAGGGACTTAAGCTGATGCCGAAGGTTGTTGTCTTTTTCCTCTTGTCTCTCATGTCCATTATCGTCTTGTTTGTTATGGAGGACCACGTTAGAAGTCAAGAACAAAGAGAAATAGCTCCAGAGGATTAGTCCTCCCTCATTTGTCAATCTCGTTCCGTTCTGGACCAATACATGGAAAATCATTTAGCAGACGCAGTAACTTCGGCTTTTTTGTCAACTCGATAGAACTAAACTGGATTGAATCTTGAAAAGTATACACAGGCAGTCAAGCCAAGACTTCTAAAGCAATAGTAATAGTGCTCTTCTATTATGTTTGAGCACGTTTTATTCCACTTCTTGTTATTCAGTCTCATTGTTATCCTGAATTTTTCATACAAACCAAGTCTACCATGCATATTAAGAAAATGAGAATAATGCCAGATAGACAGGATAATGTGATGCCTATTTTACTTTTTCAAATGGACCTTCTTCGCCTTTCTGACGCTAAGATGTTATCGGCATACTTTACACCAACTCATTTGCCAAGTTTGATACATTTTCTTACGGAAATAACGGTCGGTTTCATATTTCACTATGGACAGTAGTTCCACCCATGAACTTCATACAAGGAGAAAGTAAATATAAGTGGTAAAATCCTTTAGAAAGTGAAGGGATGGAGGGGAAAGTTTCAACAACGGCGGAAGTATTGCCCCATTATAACCTTATACCATGAGAATATATTTTCATATTATGCCCGTAAATGAGCTAGAGCTGATCCGAACCTACAGGTTTTCTATTAGCGTGTAAGAAAAGTTGAGTGGTGGGTGGATGTTCAAAACCGTGAAAGTAAAAGTAGACGGTAGAGTTACCTCTCTGTGCAATGCATGACAGAGAAAAGTGACGTTTCTATCAACTATACAAAATACAAGTAGGAAATTCGGGATGCGTATTTCTACTGAAATCTTTAGACATTCAGCGTTGGTTCGTTCGTATCGTATCCTTGCTCCTATGCCCACTCCCTCTCACTTAAGTCTGATTGCCAATCACAAAACTTTAAGCGGCTTACGTTGCCCAGTCCTCTTTTCTCGGTCCGTGTTTCTGGACGAGGAACGGGAGCAAGGGGCCCTCCCGGTTTCCGATACTAATTCCATCTCCATCATCCACTTGTGCCTGCAACACTGAAGAACTTCTACCACTCACTTTGTTATGGGAAGACAAGAACTTCAACTTACTCTTATTCCTACTTCCTAGCATCTTTATGTACTCATTTCTATCGTGTGAAAAATATATGGATTTATGGTGTATTATGTATTATGCATTTTAAGCAAAATGTACTTGAGTTTATAAGTAGCAGACCTGTTGTTTAGTATGAATTTTTGTAATTCATTAAACTTGAAAGGTAGGATAAGTTACATACAGGGCAATTTCATATGACTAGCGACTTGACTGAGCTTAAAAATATGTGTAATCGACAGCTAATTTACCATAGCCTTTTCGTATCTCGATGTACATATCACGGATTATAAATTGAGTACACTCTTTCTGTATCAAACTGTTGACGGTTAAAGATTTAGTTTGCCAATTGTTTGCACTCATGAACGTAGAAGTAAGATGAAATAAGGGCTGCCAGGTAAGTCTATATTTATGGGTTGGCCCTTTCAGGGATTAGCTTAGTTTTTTGTAACCAATATAGGTCACTTATTCAACACATACGCACTTAACTAATAAAATGTGCGTCGTATAGTTATACAGTAAGTTTATTTTCATTAGATTTTAACCTTCAGCGTGCCAGTAAACCTCTAGTCAACTGAAAGATCAGCTTAAGAGAATGTGTGAAAGAAGGGCTTAAAATGGAAATGATAAATCCGACGTAGTGTTATTTTATGGCATGCAGGTCTAGGACCGTTTTGATAGTTGCCTGCATGCATTGCGTATGTACAAGTATGCGGCAATGCAATGATCCCTTCCAAATGAAATCCTTATTGCGGGTGCAGTAAATCGGCTCTGGTTTGTCTTATTAAAATGTATCTTACGCCCAGTGCAGTGTCTAGCCTTTTATATCCTCTTCTAATGCTCTTTTCTCCAACTAAGCTCCTCATCATAGAGCTTTTTCTATATATAGTTTGATGCCTTTAAATACTCCGTTCTGCATCCTCTTCACATTGTCAAAAACCTCACATTATTCCCTTGACTTCTGCCGGTTTCACTTGCTTTCTTGAGACTTCTCTCGGAAATTTTAGAAAGAAAATGGAGAAAACACGGTCTTTGATTAGGGGTAGGTTTATTTTGTATTTTCTAATAGTGCTCCTAAAAACATATTGCGAAGGTTGTACGTTTTTTTAGATCTGCCTATTTGGAAATGAGTCTCTTGTGTCAGAAAATTAGAAGCTATTCGCATCATGTTTGAAAGTGATGTGCTTCTGGGATGGATTGATGGACGTGGGGAAAGTGTATCTATTTCTGTTGGAGCGTTTTTCTCAGACTTCAGCACGCATCGAAGGGAGAGAGGCAGAGGAAGAGGGCTTGAACTTTAGCAATGCAAGGGTGGATCCTTTGGAGGATAGTTTGTAGCAGAACCAGTTAGAGTGAAAGTTGCCTCTTCGTTTTATTTTTAAGTTAGCTGGCTGTGTTATGTCGACTATGCACCATTACTTTAGTGAGTATCTTTCGGTGGGAGTACTACATTAGTTAATGCGTAGGTGTAGAGTATTAATAATTAGATATGGAAACGTATTTCATTCTTTTATTTTTTATTTTTTTTGTAGAGAATCAGAAAACTGACGCCGATCGCGTAAGAGAGTCTCTGTTGCTGCAGGAGCTGGTCAACGTTGTAAATCAAAGAGATGAACTCGTCACACATTTGGATGATCAAGAAAAAGCGTAAGTTCCTTTTTTAAGGGAAAAAATATTTATTTTTTTAAGTAAAACTGCACACACATGTGCATACTTCAGATGGATAACTAATACAGGGTCTTTCTTCGTCAATTTAAAAGTTTTTGTTTTCTGACTGTAGTCATTTTTCTAAAACCCAATCACTTCACAACTCTTGAGGTGTTTAATTTAAACTAGAAAGTTTGTTCTACCGACCGATCTTAATTTAGGTATTGATGTAGATGTAACTCATCTCATTTGGAAGCATTTTAATAGCACGTTTGTTATTTAAAATATAAACAATTTATATGCTCGGGCTTCTTGATTAATGAATTTATTGCTATTGGATTTCTTAGAAACTGACATAACTTTATAAAGTAGCCTTGTTGAGATAATCTTTTTACTTGGGTATAGCATCGTGTTATACTGCCATCAAACACTTTTCATGCGGAAGGCAAGATATTTATGCATCTCACTGAAGCTTTAATATAATTTGGAAGTCAGCCAAAGGGTATACTTAAATCTGTGAAATGCTTATGGCTGTGTAAAAAAAATGATATTATTATAACAACAATGCATCACACCAACCACCACCCCTCTCACAGCGGGCAGGCAGGCTAGAAAGCGGCAGGTGACATATTTTTTGGAAATACTTTAAGCCGGACGGACAGAACAGAAGCGCACGTTAAAGTTAAACCGGATTACGGATTTTAAAACCGGAAACGTGAAATGTTTGATTTATGAAAGTATTGCCCCTCAGGCAAGGGATCAAATGATCTGGCTCAGGCGACAATACATAACGCTACGGTTGTCTGCCACTCTTTATTTCCCAAAATAATAAGTTGTCTTGAGGTTTCACCTTTTTATAAGTTTCTAGTATGAATTTATAAATGACTTGTGGTTTCATAGTGTTGTGTTTTCTTAAAAATAGCTGTACTTTTAACAATTTCCATGAGCAGGAATGATTTGCTTATTACAAGTATTCTCAAACTGCATCTGTTTTAGACTTTAGAGACACTAAAATCCTTTCCAACCTCCGTCTATTCTTATGGGAGCTTTTATCAATTGTTGATCCATTGCACAAGTATTACCCTTATTATCATCGCATATGCATGACGGCTAATTGAAATGGCATTGACTAGATGAAAAAACTTGTTTGGCTTCTACTGCTCATTTTATTCATGTTGTTGAAAGGAAGTTTGACGGACGCGTGACCTACTGAGGTCAGATTTCATCCCATGAGTCTCTCAGCACGTGAGCAGTATTAGTATTAGTTTATTTAAAATAACTACTACCCCTCAAAATTCGGTTGAGTCCGTCTGTGTACCAAAAACCCTACAAAACTATACCTACAATGAATATAATACCGGCTAGGCTACCACATTTGTATGGATAGAACTGCACTCTATAAAAGTTAACAAGAATACGACGAAGAGGGCGACGAAACTTTTTAGGATTTACGTTTCCATTGTAATGCACGTCTAGTTAAAAAGCTTCTTTCTACAGAGTATTGACTATCTGTTGGTTGGTGCTAATGGAAAGTAGGCAAAAGAGGAGTGATATTTGATGTAACTCTTGTTAAAACATCGTGAATATTTGATAGCTCTCTGTATAACTTCCCTTTTAAAATCAATGAAAGCTCGTTGGGAAAAGTATTCTTACCAAAGCTGACACGCTTACACTCTGTGTGTAGCACTAGGCACGACCCTCCGTTCACACATTCAAGCCTCAAGCACATGTTGTTTTTATAACAAATGGTGTTTTAAAAGTTCTCAAATTCATTTATTAGCACAATACACAACCTCAGTCAATGATTTTGATGGCTATGATTTATTCATTGAATATTATAAACCAAAAATTATTGATGTTTTTACACTCATAAATAGTCAGTAGTAGTGGTGAATCATGGTCTAAATCTGTACCGATAGTCAACAGTCATTTAGGGATGTTTTTAAGGAAAGCATCATTGACAACTGTTGTTTCCCCGTATTTAGATTTTTGTTTAGATTGAAAGTATCCTTTAAAATTAATGTCTTGTGTGATAAATTCAATTATTCAGAGTAAGGAAATACTAAGGAAGTGATTCAGTAGTTGTAGTAGCTAGTTTGAAGAGATTGCAGATGGTATGGAATGAAATGAATGTAAGGTTGATTGAACGAATAGTATACGATGTTCACGATGCATTGATCTACACATTGCTTTTTCTCATCAAGTTACTCTACAAAGCGTGGACTAAGCGGATTATTTTCGCATCCATTCATTCGACCCATTGGAGGAAAGTATTTGATGTTCATAAAGAATAGTTGTAAAGATTGGAGACGCTATAGAGCAGAATCACCTCGCTCTTCCAAATCACAAATGATTCAAAGGGGCTAGATGTAGGATGCACTGCCCGAGCCTGTCTTTATTTCAGCTAATACAATGGATGCATTCGTATTGTTTTTTATAGTTAGGGGAAAAGGCTTGAAGTAATTTTGAAACTAGTTTATTATATAGCTGTGAAACAAAAGTGTAAACATCGTTCTTGAACCTCTTCCTCTGTTTCTTATGAATATGTTGCAATAAAAAATTCGGGTTTTTATATTTGGCAGGATTGGCGAAGATGTGGAAATCGAAAAGAACGTCAGCGTTGCTGAGCTGTCCAGAAACGCTGGAGAAAAAGAAACCTGTGTGGTTCAATAGAGATGGCATTTTTTCACCATGACCTCTACAAGTTCCGTAAAGGAAGGGTGGCAAGAGCATGACCGATAAGCAAGGAGAATCGTAATCAACGATAGTCGCTACCAATTAGCATGCAGTTTTAAAATTCATAGTTACATATTGACGGAAATAATATTCTTGCTATTAGTCTAATCACCAATCACTGCATTTAACAAAACAATCAATATACACATACCTATTACTATTAAAGTAATAATCGAATAACTTCATTCATCAGCTAGAAACCTAAGTTAACGCTTGCGGCAGTGTTTATGGAAGTCAGTCTTGTTTGTAAGGTTCTATGTGGTTTAGTTTTACAACCCTTACTTCACCACGGAAGTA